>JAOTRH010453437.1:0-30013 GCA_034768845.1 Heliamphora exappendiculata | reverse complement strand
ATCTTAAACAAGTATTCAAGATTTCCAAGCAATAGATCTGTAATTTTAATTCCCAAAGAGTAAAGATAAAAATAATAATAAAAAAATCAAAATTTTGCACAACCAAGAGCTAGCTGACCAGAATCACCAGATGTTCTAAACTCCAGAAACCCAGATCTCTTTCATTAACAAATTGTGACTAACTAAAAAATATTTTAGAATATTTTTAAATAATAAAAAAATACAACATTAATTAAAAAAAAGCAATAGATGGATAAATCTGTATATTATTTTTAATTTAAAAAAAAATAAAGATAAAAAAAAAATTTAAAAATAAAATTCCAGCCATAAACTAACTTAAGTTTCAGCCAAAAATGGAAGAAAGAGAAAATTTGAAGATTCTGAAAATTATACCTTCAATTCCAACAAAAAGAACCCAGCAAATGCCAAAATCAGAAGATTCAGAACAATATTGGTTACCGAAACTAAAGAAATTGAAGAATAGAAGGCTTCGTGAACGAATCTGAAGGAGTAAGGGTCGACTGAGATGAGCGAGACCTACCCGTTGTCGAAAATGTAAAATTATAGACACAGTGAAGAATATCTGAGCTAATTGTGGATCAAAATATCAAACGGAAGAAGAGAAGATGAAGAAAGTAAGAACCGTAACCTGGAAATACATTCGGAAGAACTCGAAAGATTGAAACTTCTGAAAATCCAAAAATCTTGCTGAAATAGAGTAGATCTGACTAAATTCTTGCTTAATCCAATTGGATCGCCTCTTTCTCGGTTGTTTTGAGATAAAAATAGTGAAAGTGATCCAAGATATGGCAAAATAGGCATCAGCATCATTAACATGCCGAAAAACTATTTTTTCATGGTGTAATGTCTATAACGGCCCGTTACAGACCATTTTCACTGTTACACTACCGATTCAACCATTACATAATGCCGTAACGGCCGTTACGGCTATGAATTTCAGTAGTACAGCTATAGCGGCTGTAACGGGTATCGGCACCCACCGAAACCGTTACGTAACAGTGTTATGTAACGGTAACGGCCGATTCTAAAACCATGGTTAGGAGACTAGACAAAGTACTCATTAGAAGAGTAAGTCTATCCCCCCTTGAGAGATACTATGGCTTCCATCCTGCCAACCTCTTATGAAATCTCTCGATGACTTCATTCCAAACAACCCTAGCCTTAAAAGTTGCCCCGAACAGAAGAACCAAATAGGTAATAGGAAGTGTGCCAATCCTACATCCCAAAATAGCCGCCAAATTCCCTACGAGTGGAACTTCACCAACTCGAATAATCTTTGATTTAGCTAAATTCATTTCAAACCTAGGCACAACCTCAAAACAAAGAAGAATGCGCCTCCAAACAAAGAAGAATGCATCTGAATAACCCAATTAACTCTGATCAATGCCCAGAAAGTCCAACGTGTCATCAACAAATAGAAGCTGAGATATAGTGATATAGACATTTTCCAATCTCAAACCCATGAATGAGGTGGCTTTGAACTACTCTCTGGAGTGAATGACTAGGCACCTCCATAACAATAATAAAGAATGGGGGTTAGTGGGTCCTCCCCCTGCCTCAAACCTCTTGATGACAGGAAAAAGCAAGTTGGAGACCTATTCACCAAGACCAAAAAAGAAACCGACGGGATGCAAAACTTAATCCACGTCCTCCACTGCTCACCAAAACACATCCTTTGTAAGAGATAAAGGAGAAACTCCATGTTCACGTGGTCATGAGTCTTCTCCACTTCCGATTTGGAGATCACTTCAGGGGCACCACCTCTTAGCCTAGAAGCAACACCCTCATTAGAGAATCTGCCTGCCATCCACAAAAGAATTTTGTGATTTTGAAATTATCGTTTAGAGTACATACTTTAATTTGGAGCCAAAACCTTAGCTAAAAGTTTATAGGTTGTACCTGTCAAGTTCTTAGGTCTAAAATTCCTGATATCCTTTGCTCCTCCCGTCTTTGGAATAAGAGCAACAAAAGAAGCATTCAAACTCTTCTCAAAGCACCCATTACTGAAGAAGAAATGGATTAAACCCATCACATCTTCCTTGACCACCTCCTAGCAATGCTTGAAGAAGCCACAGTGAAGCCATCTCGACTAGGAGTTTGTCCCCATCCATCTCACCCAAAATGTGGATAACCTCTTCCTCGGAGAATGGTCGCTCCAATAACCCTGCTTCCTTGGTAGAAATGACACCAAACTCTCGAGCATCCAGACGAGGTCTCCACCCATCTTCCTCTTGGAATAACTTGCGATAAAAATTATCAATACCCTGTATAACATCCTCTTTCGAGGTGAGAATGTTTCCATCAATGCAACTAAAGAATCGAGTTAGCCCTTCAATGGGCATTTGCCTCCTTGTGGAAAAAGCATGTGTTCTTGTTGCTTGCTTTCAACCAAATGGCCCTCGACTTTTGCATCAGCTAATCTCCTCTAATCTGGCTATCTTAGCAAACTCTTCTCAACACATTCCTTTGATCCCTCTTCGATTCAAGGAAAACCCCAATAACTTCTTTCTCATCAAGACCTCAAATATCTTTAAGAACCCTAGCCTTTTGGGTCGCGAGCAAGCCAAGCTCCTCCATGTTCCACTTTTTCAACTCAGCATTGAGCATTTTTAGCTTTGAAGCAAAGATAAAGGGTGGATTACCTACCACTCTGAAACCATTCCACTAGCTAGCTACCGTATGCTTAAGGCCCTCAGTCTGAACTCTGTAGCCACATGTTCTTGAATCTAAAAAGAGCTCTCCCCCAATGCACCCTACCACAATCCAACCAAACAGGAACATGATCGGATAAGGGCCTCGGTAAAGAAGACATAGTACTTTTGCCTTTTTATTGCAACCAAATCCCAAAAGTCACTCAAGAACATTTGAATGTTGCGTGGAGCCACGCAACAAATATTCACCAATTGAAACAATGGTAACTTCGTGACATGGCCAAATTACATTTGGAGAGTCAGTTATCTATTCTAATGAATAAATGAACCCAAAACAATTTAGTTGATCAAAATATGGTTCTAGTGGTGGTGGAGGTGTTAAGGGAAGTATTAGTGGTGGTGTCGTGTTAGGAACATGTTATCCTTATTTCTGTAACACTACTGAAGGGGTACCGTGATGGATCCGACAATGGGGCATTGAGACACACTAACTATGCAACATTCAAATGCTCTCTCTTGAGGTTGATCTAGTGTACAATGGCCAAAACTGCCAGGAACTTGATGTCTTAGTCGTGAGCGGAGACACGATCATATATGTAACGACCTGATTTTTGGGGGCTTTACGAAATAACTTTGAGAAAGTGAAATAATTTTGGCTAAATAATTTCAAATTGTCATTTTTGTAACATTTTAAATACAAATTTCCACAAATATAAATAATCTTTCAAGATTCCTTGAATACAAAATGAAAATCGGTGCTCAAATTCCAATGCAATGCAATGATCTAAAAAATAAAACTTGTTGGTACTGCCTTTCATTTACCACGTGGCACGCCCTCCAATCAACATCCAATCGCTACCATGTGGCACGATCACCGTTCAATCACCCCGTGGGAAGCATGAGAGCACCCACGCGCATCCATGTAGTAGTTTGTTTGGATCACTGCAGGCCAATTGGCGCAGTCACGCAACATTCTACACTGCATGGAACCTGGGTTGGGAATAGAGAACTCATGGTCAAGTGGGATCACTCAGAATCGAGGATTGTCGAGGTTGCTTGGCGGAACTATCTCCAAATGAGAATTCCTTATTTGACCACTCCTAAGATAGATGGAATGTTAACTATGGACTCTCACGTTCAGAGCTCGTTTCATATCGCGATGGCAGCTTATCGCATCTAACACTAGAGTCAATGATGTGGCTTTCGAGAGTTACCTCGGACATGTCGAACCAAGAGCATTGTGCATGTGTCCCAGACAACTGTGTCCTCTCCTTGGTTCACCCCTATATAAAGGGAAGGCTCATTAATGAGGTATCAACTTTTGTCCTCTAGTCCATCTTCACTTCAAGTATTTGCCGTAGCTGTGTTAAACTCTCATCTCCTCCGCCTAGGGTGAATATCTAGGCACATTAAGTGGCTACAGTACTCCCATAATCTACACATGGCGCCAAGTTGCCAACTCATCAACAAACTTCCTTCCCCACATGTCTAAACAATTTGGTGATGTAACCCTGCAAGGTTTGTTGTTGTTTGAGCTAGGGCCCAATAGTCTGTAATCAAGCCAAGTGCACTGAATAGATGTACAATGTAGTGTATAGTATATGTGAAGCAATAAAGAATGTGAAAGAGATAGCCATGAATCTGAGAAAACCACGAATCTGAACACTAATATATTAGGAAATACAACATGATGCATGCTTGTGACTAAGGTCTTGTTTGGGATGTCTAAAAGGCTTGGCTTTTAAGAGGTATAATTTTTTTTTGTAGAAAAAAAAAGGAGTAAAAAGGTTAGATTGGTAAGGATAATTTTTAATAGTAGCTATTTTGCTTTTTGATTTTTATTAAAATGTCCAGTATGCTTTTACTTTTTGCTTTTAGGTTGTAGTGTTTGAGATATGTCACTGTTTTTTTTTGTTTATGTGAGAAGAGTTGATTTTTTAAATTGAGGTCATTATAGTTATTTTATTCAAAAAAAAGTCCAGGTGTTTGAGATGGGTATATGCTTTTTTTTTTTTTTTTATAAAAAAAGTAAAAAAAAGCTATTGACTTTTTAGAGATGCCAAACACTCCAACTTAAAAGCTGGCTTTTTAAAAAAAGTAGCTGGCTTTTTTTTAAAAAACAGTTGGCTTTTAAGAGAAGCCAAACAGGGGCTGAATCCGTTTTCATGGAATTTTAGTCAATTTAATATTGCCTTCGATTTCCTTTATATTTCAAACATTTTTTTAATCATTCTATTCTTTGGCTCCAGATATCATGTAATGACTCAGTATATCTTTTACTTGTTCTTTTATTATTCCTTATTTTTTATAGCCTTTTCAAGTTTCTTCAACCTCATTGTTCCATTAATTCCTCATTTTCTAAGTTCTACCTGAATCTCACTGATAACATTCCATTTTATCTTTTTGTGAGGATATTCAGAAGCTTAAGGGTCATGTTGCCCAGGATCTTGCACAACCATGAACTTTTAAGGGTCAGTTCACTCTGGGACAGTTTGTCACCCACATTTATCTCACCCCAAGATATTTGAGTCATTTTACCGGTCGTAATGACTCAAATATATCTTTTACTCGTTCTATTATTATTCCTTATTTTTATAGCCTTTTCAATTTCTGTCAACCTCATAGTTCCATTAGTTCCTCATTTTCCAAGTTCTACCCGAATCTCATTGATGACATTCCATTCAATTTTTTTCTGAGAACATTCGGAAGCTTAAGGGCCATGTCACCCAGGATATCGCACTCCCACAAACTTTTAGGGGTCAGTTCACTCTGGGACAGTTTGTCACCCACATTTATCTCACCTCTAGATAGTTTGTAACCCAGTTGTCTTAATGGAATGAGTAACGACTCACTTGGCCAAGGATCTGTTTAGCGCATTTCACCTATGGGAGGAATAATCCCAGCTTGCTTGCCTTCCTGTGCCGTCAATTCACATTGATTTATGTGCCATAATTCATCATTAGTTGCTTCCCAATTGATTTCTCGATCTTCATTATTTCTATGATTGCTCTTCCTGTTAATTCGATGATGCTCATGCTTTTGCTATGCAAGATATCAATTCTGACGCCTCACATCAAAAGGTAAGATATCAGTTAACATAATTATCAAGAGGCAACACCCTATCTAACCTGGTGCGTGGGTCTTGCAAGTGGGTTTGCAATACCCCCGGGTTTACCTTCTAGGGTGAGCCCAATGGTGCCCTTCTTGGTGTGGGTTCCCAGGTCACAAAAAAGATTTATCCTAAGTATGAGAAGAACAAGAAAAGAACTGTACCAAAAAAAAACTAATGAAATGCACAACCATGAAGAGAAAGAATGGGGAATTGATTTCAGTAACTAAAGAAACGTTAGGAAGCAACAAACAATATAAACACTTATAAAATGTTTTAAGGAAATTCTTAATTCTGTATTTGTGAAGAAGTGTATATTTCTAGTGCAAGGTCCCGAGGACCCCATCTTTCGCACCCAAGTTTGTCACTCCATACACCCCACCCCCTGCAAATCTCACAGCCATTCACCATCATCTCACTAACCTGAAGCAAGACCAAAAAACCAAAAAAAACCGTGATAGATTTGTACATTTCAGATTCATGCAAATATACATAAAGATATTCATATCATTACACCTATCCATATATAGTATAAACAAAAAAAGAGTTTTGTGAGAGTGAATGTGGGAGCTCCAAATCCTCAACCTATTTTTCTTAAAATTTTGCTTTAAAAAACACTTAAAAAGTATCCTATTGGCTATGCCTTATTTATAATTTTAAAGAATGTCTAATAGAGACTTTATTTAATAATTCATCCCATGATTTGTGGGATTAGTTTCTTATTTCATATCCAATTCTAATCTCTAGATTTATGGAATTATTATTACTCAAACATTATCCTCGTTGTTAACTCTATTTATGATTAAAATAAAATTTTAAAAATATTATATTGACTAAAATATTAAAAGTTATTCTTTTGAGTGCTCTTATTTTTAATTTGAAAGATATTCAAAAGAAACTTTATTCAAAAGACCCACTCTCATTGTTAACTCTTTATTTTACACCAGTTTGACTCTTTAAGATTCGGGTCTACTTAAGTAAGGTTTCTCAATACTTTTTAAAAGAAAAGGTTCAAATAAAAGTACTTTATATTTTTTAATTGCCTTTTTCCTTTTTGTAAAATGAATTTTAGGATAAATGAAATGTAACAGAAGTTATAAACATTAATTAAGAAAAATATAATTTGTAATTTTATATTTGTCGTTTCATCTACTCTTCATTTTAGTGAGAATTCTTTTTAAGTAAAGAAAATTTCTTTAATTTATGATACCCACGAAAAACTTCCACCATCACCTCTCTAAAAATTTGAAGAGTTAAAAATGAAGCTTGACAATTTCTCATCATTTCCATCCCATTCTTTTATTCTTTCCCTAACCTTCCTTTTTCTTTTAAAAAAATCCTTCTATTTTCGTGCTTTTCCGCTCTCCCCTTCTCTAGTTAAAGAAAGGTTTTTTCTTCAAAATAAAATATTTTAAAAATAATGAACTTTAAAAGTAAATCTAAAAGAAATGGCAACAAATAATACTAATTAATCTCATGTTACTAATAAAATTGGGCATTTTAATTATATCAAACAATTTATACATGCATGTGACATAAATATTAAATTTTACAATGATATTTGGCTATTTTAAAGCATCCAATTAATTTCAGACAAACGTAATAGCCATATCTATGCAAAAAAAAAAAAAGATTTTTTGTGAGTGAATGTGGAACTCCAAATATAACTAATTTTTTAAAATTTATGCTTCTAAAAATATTTAAATATTATCCTCAAAAAGAAATATTTTACATTTTTTTTACTAACTCAGTTTATGAATTATGGGGTTAGTTACCTTTTTCATATCCTATTGTTTTACCTTTATTTTCTAATTTAAAAAATAAAAAGGATCCTACTAACTAACTTATCACATGATTTATGGGCTTAGTTATCTTTTCAATATTAAATTTTTTATACTCCAAATATATAATTCTATTAGCTATCTCGTGTTTATGATTTTAAAAAACACTTACAAAGATACTACTGGCTAATCTATTCATGACTAGTAGGACAATTTACCTTTTACACATTGTTTTTAAAAATATTTAAAAATATGTTTTTAGTTGTTTTTTTATTTAAAAGTTAAAACGATATTGTTAGATAACTTTGTAACGCCCTGATTTCGTAATAATATAAAACTATGTGATTTTGTGAAGAAAAGAACTTGATTTAAAAAATTCAACTCAAAAGAACTTGTAAAAAAAATACTTTGTAAAAAGAAGCCAAACTTTCAAATTTCTCATCAAAGATAAGGGTAAAAGAGTTAATTTTCTTTGTAAATAACTTCCAAAAATAGTTCATTTATACCTCAAAGATGCCTAGCAAAATCCCCTTTTTAAGTTTAAAAAATGTGCCACCCAGTAGAGTCCGCTCAAGCGGACTCCCCACTGCTAGAGCGGTAAGGTACCCAAGAGCAAATTGTCTAAAAAATCGGAATCAAACTTTCAAGATCATGATGTTTCATTCAAGAACCAGGGAATTTAACCCAGAATACGAGTCCAACGTCCTCGCATACGTACAAGTCATGAATTCATGACCTTAGAGACTTACAACACGGGTTACTCCAACCCCAAATACATTCATCTAAATCTTTAAAACAAGAATTACATTTACAATTTCATTTCTCAAAAGATACTATCGATGAATATGTAATTCTATCAAAACTACAAAAAGGGTTTTGCGACCATCTGTCTTATTCCCACAATTGTTTCCCGCTATCACCTGAAAGGGGTTATACAATATGAGCCGAGACTCATGAAATAGACTAAGAAAGAATATATGCATGATATGCAATGAAGATTATGCAAAATGCAATACATAAGTTTCTGCAAAAACTTATTCCGTTTATCAAAACCAAACTCCGTCACATAGTTGGCTTTTCATTTAAAAACCGTAGTTCAAAGTTCTATGACCTTAGTGACTTCAACCGTTTCAACATGTCACCACACCGTTTCCCAACCAACCCAAGTTTTTTCAAATTCCATAGTTCATTCACGTCATTCAACTAAGGCTTGCTAACCCGATTCAATTATTGATTTAATTAAGTATCAAACCCGGACGACACCTATAGACCCAGGCATAGTTCTTACCACCGGGCTGCACGAGGCCCGAAGAATAAGTACCCATTCTATAGCCCAACATGGAGTGCACACATTTTTAGTTTTCCGAAGAAACATCGATGGGTGGGCCGCCCAGAGCACACTTTTACGGGGATTAACCCGATGGAAGGACTTATCATACATTTCGCAAGTTTTCGGTCTTTCACCGAGGAGTTTCTCGAGCCTAACTTAGTCATTCAATTCGATCATAGGGTACTTTAATTATCATCATTTTCATCAACAACTAATACAAGTCCATACGTCAACCCAGTTCCTCTCACCAAACCCCACACAATTACGATTCCAATTCTCAACCATCTCATGTATTCTCATAATTCGTATATTTGAATATAAATGTTCAAAAACCCCAAAGTTAACATTTCATATGATTCATATCGAATAATTTACCGGTTTTATACAAAAAAATTCAACCCAATATCCATCGTTTTCACATATATAAATTCATGAAATTTACATGCGACTAGGTTATTATAACCCCAATTTGTCCAAAACTTCTATCAATTTCAACATTTGGGTCCCGTAACCCCAAAAGTCTCAATTTTCATGGTTTTGACTCGAACCCAAAACCCTAGCCCGTTATTTTTCAATTTAATCATCTCCAATAATACTCACATGATAAAACCGCCTTGACCATCCACATATTCAAAATTTAACATATATTAACACTAAATCCTAACCTAGGATTCCAAAAATATAGATCCATCGTACTTGTATGTATAGATTCAAAATAATCAACTCATATACAAGAATGCTAACAAGTAGTCATAGATCCTATCTTTTTTATGATAGATCCACAAGAAAGGGGTCCTAGCAAACTTCAACCACGAAAACCTCCAACCGAGAGGCGAGAAGAAAGCTTCCAATGCAAAGCTTGAGCCTCCAATGGATGTTCAACCAAGAGGGAAGCAAGGAATCACTACTAATGGAGTAAGGGAAACCCTAAGAAGCATCAGATAGAGTTTTAGGGCTTCTAACACAAGTCTAGAGAGAGAAGGAAATGAGGAAAGTGAAAAGAAAATGGCTTAACCGGTGGTTTTAAAGTCTGCTCGCCGACAGTCCATTCGAGCGGACTAGGGGCCACTCGAGTGGTCCCCTCCTATCCGATTAAAAAAAAGTTTATGGCACTAGCTCGCTTGAGCATGAGAGGGAATCCGAATGAAAGACATATATATGGATTGAATCATAAGTCAAACACCTCAAAACTCACCCAAACAACTCACAACAATGGTTCTCATGCACTATCAAGCATATAATTTCTGTTAACAGACATTATCATGATCAAATTTTAATTATTTTACATAATTAAGTACTTAACTATTCCCCACCGGATATATCATAACACAATTTCATTAATACTTACAAATGAAAAAGGATCGGATCCCTACAAACTTGATTTACATTTATGGGCTCATTTTCTAATAATTTAAGTTTTGGGAATAATTGGTGATTTAACATGGTTTTAGAGTTTTGATTCTAGGAGGTCCCGGATTCAAGTCTTGTGATATGTGTTTATTTCTCTGTTATGTTTGCTATTGTTCACTATGTTTTGTGTGTGTTAGTGCACTTATTTAGTTCAGTTCGTTTGCCTTTTTACGTAGAGGCGGAGCCAGAATTCTTGTTGGTGGGCAATTTTTAAAATCGTACATATATTTTTTATTTGATAATTGTAAAAAAATAAATAAATTAAAATACTATATATATATAATGATGATGATGGTATAAAATGTGATAGTTTAATTTGACATTCTATTAAATATGTGCAACTATCATTCATTTATTGATTATCCATTCTGTTATGAAATCGATTTTCAAAATTTTCATAGTATAAAATGTTGTTTCTATTGTGGCTGTCACATAAGGTAAGATCAATTTTAAAGTTAAAGATTTGTAAATTAAGGGATGTTCTTTATTTTTTTGCTCTTAACCATCATTTGAGCAAGCTCTCCAATTCTTTTTAGATCTAAAAACTCAAGATTAGAACGTCCATCCATGATAATTTTAAATTGATAAGAAATTACAATATTTTAACATTAGAGAAAATTAAATAAAATTTGACAAAGTGAACCCATATTTTTTTTTTATCAACTATTTCGAGATCACGAACTATGCTGAGAAGTTAGATAGATCTGTCTATGGTATAAAATAGTGGGCTTTTTCTTGTTTATGAGATAGAAAAATAAGTGAAAAAAAAAAATAAAAAGAATAAAAAATAATTCATAGAGGGAAAAGTTCTAAAATATTAGAATTTATCAAAATTGAAATTAAAATTTTAAAAAATCCGGTTGGGGCATTAGCCCCCACTGGTCCCTTTGTGCCTCCGCCCATGTCTCCTAGTGCAACACAAAGTCGCATGTGAGTTGGGGTGTTAAATAGTTTGATATAAATTACTAAAACCATTTCCTAACAATTTAGATTTTTGGAACAGTTGGTGACTTAACATGTATCATTAGTTGAACCATCGGATCAAATTGACTACTTATTTTTGGGAAATTGATGATTGACTATTATAATCTCATAATTGACTACCTTTAATATAACTATTTAAATTTTTTTAATAATGATTGAGTTATGGATTTTATTGACTTTCTTATGTTGAATTAGTGTCAAGTTTAAAATCTTTATTTGCTTAATCTAACAAAATTCTAATAAACGCAGTTTCTTGTTAACAAATTATAATATATAAAATTATATTTTTTTAAACTTATTTAATAACTATAAAAAAATACTAAAAATATATTTAATATTTATTAGTCTCATCCGTGTGTAGCACGGGCAATTGCTAGTTCATGTATACACACAAGGGTTTGGTTTAGGTTCTGTCACTTTACCTCTTCCTTTTATATATACGAAAGGAGATTTTAAATTGGTCTGATTTCAAAGTTGTAGGTGCTGGATTTTCAAAGTGTTAGAGAACTTGGGGAATGGCTATTTTATGGGTTTATTTGTTAAACTGAAGGGCAGTAGGTAGGAGAAGGATTTTTGTGTTAGTTAAGGCTTGAATTGGATGGTTTAGGCCTGAAAACAGTAAATCAGTAAATCAAGAACAGTGCTTAGATTATCTGCACAGTTGATTAGGAGAAGAACAAAAGAAAGAGAGAGGAAGAAGAATGCTTCATCCTCACAAGTAGGCAAATTCACCCACTTGAGCTAACCACAACATTTATGCAATATTCAGTTCTTTTAAATTTACTTCCCTATAATAGAAGATTTACCTAGATATTCATATGCTGCCAGCCTTTTAATTTTGTACCAAAATGGGAAACTAAGAGACATAGATCAATTAAAATATTCTACACCTAATGTAAGCCACATTCAATAAATGAAATAGCTTGACAAATACATAGACTCACGGATGACCCTGTAGCCCATAGTTCAACGAAACTAAAAATTTCTCAAGTGAACCAAACTCTTGACTACTAAAGCCGAATAAAGCATAATTCATTTCTCCAATATTGCTAAGCTGAAATATACAAAGAAAGACTCAAAGTTAGCCCCAAAGGGCCCAAACCCTCCTTTTATGATGCCTGAAACGCTTAATGGGAAATTTCTGTTTTTCCTCATGTCTTGTTGGCATGCTCTACCTCATAACAGAAGTTAACTTATCTGATCAACACTATATGGGGACTTGGAGCAACTATTTGTGCAGACTGTTTTCCCGTTTGTTCCATGTACACTAGATATTTAAAAATTTACTTGGTTTTACTCTTTTCCTATTATTTGTAGCCTAATTTTAGTATATTTACTCTATTATCAAGGATTATCTTCACGGTAGCTGTCATGGTGCCTTGCAAATGACTTTGGATATTTTGATTTTGTTTAGTCTAATGCACAGCGTGCTAAAAGCAAGCGCTGGGAAGACAAAGTCTGCATTGGCAGATTAGAGAATGTAGGTTATGGCCCTGTTCTGTTCTCTATAGTTTGTATTAGCACCATCCTTTTCATCAACTCAGTTCTTTTGGGTGAGTTGAAATACAATTTATGACATCGTCTTTCAATCATACCAAGATTATGTTACCATGCTAATCAGGACTGACTCATTTCTACTCATTCTAGCACCTGGTCTTCCAAAGGTTACTGCTGTAGTTGGGCTTTGGGGATGGATGGCTGTTTCTGTAGTAGTTGCTGCACTGATGATGTTCTATCGATGCAATAGGTAATTCTTGTTCTATGACTATGGATCTTCATGATAGCCATTTGACATGTACTAATGCTTATTGTCATTTTCCTCATTCCTTCTTGTGGATTTTCTCTGTTCAACTAAACAAGCCACCCTTATGCCTTCTTGGTCTGTGTTTGTATGGTTTGTTGGAAGCTGACAATTTTCATTTTGTGTTGCCAAGCACGACATTTGCTTGCTAGAAGTTTTGAAGTTATAGCATTATGCTTCTCCATTTACCATGTCTTTATATTCTCTCTATGTATTGATAATCTCTATTTGATTTCAGTAAAGATCCAGGTTATTTAAAAACTCCAGGAGGGGTGGCTGGTCGTACAGATTCACAGGTATGCACCTTCTACGTGAGTTACTTGGCTTTATGACATTTGCTACAGGGCAAAGAGTCCTATATGTTAATTGTGGGCTTGCATTTTATTGGATGGCAACTCATTGAGTTTTTAAATTATGATTCTCAAATTGGCAATTAAGAAATTGATCAATTGAAATATTCTATTTATAATGTAAACCACAAATAAGACACTAACACGACACATATTATAACCTGTGGAACAAATTATGACCCGTGGACCAAAATGTGGGGGTGTACAGAGGTTGGGTTGGGTTGATAAGTTTTTTTCAACCAATCCACCTTCGGTGGGTGAAAGTTTTTTCAATCTGCTGCCAGCTCACTTGTTGTTAAAACAAGCAGGTTATGTGAATTTTTGACGGTTTCAATCCGCAATTTAAGCGGTTTGGTAGGTCAAAAGTTTCTAAAGTTTTAGGCTTATTTTCTTAAAATTAGTTTTTATAAGACATGCAAATATATTGTAATTCCACTAACTAACATATCAGTTAAAAACAACAGTTAACAACAACAACTACTGCTATAAATTTCTTTAACAATAACATCCACAATACATAACAGTAGCAATCCAAAGTCATAAATGTTCTAAGTTGTTTCTTGCAAAGTATAAGAGATTCATCCATCTGCACACACACACACACACACACATATAGGGTTGGGATTCATCTTCGGTAGAAACACCACAACTGCTATACATCTTGGGTGGGTTAGGTTAGGTTGAATGGCGAGTTGAAAAAATATAAACAATAACCGACCCACCTGCCTTATTTCTTTCACCCAACTTACCTAACTTAACCTACTCACCCACATAAACCGCATGGGTTGAAGCGGTTTGACAGGTTTTAAATAGTATTTTTTCCATTGAGCCACATAGAGTATGTCTTGTACTTGTGAGCTATTCTAGTGTATAAGTGAGTGTACCACTTTTTGTGTACAAGTGGTTTGGAATATAAATAAATCTGTTGCTTTATATTTTTTAGTGCTCCACTTCTGGTACTTAATGCAGTTAACCTAATCCTATGGTTTGGATTGTACATATTTTCTCCTCTCCCCTTTTGCTCAAGTTACGATATCTGGCAAGGTTCCTCCCTGGAAAAAGGTTCCAGCCCTACTAGAGGCAGGTGTTCTACTGAACCATAAATGACCTACTGAATCCTCCCTTACAAATTAATTCCTGCTTTATAGCATAGAACACATTATGAGAGATGTTGACGGGGGCTGGTCGCTTCGTTATATACATGCTAATGGGGCAAGTATGTTTCTCATTGTGCAATTTGTATACAACGCCACATAATTTCCATCGTAAGACTACTAATATTACAAAATCGTCGCCTATTACTAGCTTCCGTCCTTTAGTATGATCTCCTTGCTTGCCCTGTCCGGTCATATGTTCTCCTTCTCGATCAACGGCATTAAGCAAGCTGAGTTGTAAAGTAGCGATTTAGGGTTAAAGGAGAAAGGAAAAGAAGAAGAGAGAAGGACTAAGAAGAATATTATTATGAAAAAATAATGAGGCTTAATAATAACCTCTACACCACATCAATATTTATATATGAGACATTACAATAATTACAAAACGATCTTAACAAACATAAGTAATTATCTAACATTCCCCCTCAAGCTGGAACATAGAGGTCGAACATGTCCAGCTTAGAAAGAAGTCGTCGAAAAGTAGAAGCAGACAACGGTTTAGTAAGAATATCACCTAATTGATGCTCGTTAACGACTTCATTTAACCTAATTATGGTTCTCTTGCCCACTTGAAGGCATGCCTTGTTACAAAGGGGTATGTTCAGACGTATGGAGTTAATTATTTTGAAACCTTCTCCCTTGCTGCCAAGATGGCCTCTGTTCGCCTATTTATGTCACTAGCTGCTTTTCGTCATTGGCTTTAATATCAGATTGATGTGAATAATGCCTTTCTTCACGGCGATTTGCAAGAGGAAATCTATATGGAGCAACCTCTTGGGTTTGTTGCTCAGGGGGGTCTCTCAGCTAATTTGTTGCCTGCATCGATCCCTTTATGGCTTAAAGCAGTTTCCACGTGCGTGGTTTGGTCGATTTAGTATGGTTATGCAACAATTTAGCCTTTTATAGTCCAACAAATACCACATTGTGTTTTATAGGCGTTCCTTTGCTGGATGTATTATATTGGTCGTTTATGTTGATGATATTGTTATCACCGGTGATGTGAGCATTTTTAGTCCGAAGCAATTTTTTAAATCAAAGTTACAAACTAAAGACTTGGGGGAACTGAAATATTTTCTTAGAGTTGAGGTAGCACGAGGCAAGAAAGGTATCTTTATTTCCCATAGGAAGTATGTGCTGAATATTCTAGCCGATGCAGGGTTTCTGCAAGCAAAGGGGGTTGAGTCACCTATGGATCCGAGTGTAAAACTTCTACCTGATGAGGGTGAAGTTTTTTCTCATCCTGACCGATATAGGAGAATGGTTGGGAAGTTGAACTATTTGACCACAATGACACAACAAGACATAACCTTTCCTGTGAGTGTGGTGAGCCAGTTTATGGCTACACCTCGAGTTCTACATTGGAACGCTGTTGTTCACATTCTACGATACCTTCACAATAATCCTAGCAAGGAGATACATTTCAGCGACCATGGTCATTCTATGATAGAAGAGTATTCTGATGCTGTCTGGGCAAGATGTCCCATTGATCGGCGGTCAATTTTCGGATTCTCTATATTTCTTGGGGTTAATCTTAACTCTTGGAAGAGTAAGAAGCAGGACGTGGTCTCTAGGTCAAGTGCAGAAGTTGAATATCAGGTTATGGCCCTGGCGACATCTGAGATTTTATGGCTCCGTTAGCTTCTTAGTGAGTTGGATGACCCCTGCCATGGCCCAACAAAATTTTGGCGTGATAATAAATCTGTAGTGTATATTGCTACAAATTTAGTGTTCCACGAGTGCACGAAATATATTGAGGTTGAGTGTCATTTCATTCGGCGTGAATATCAAAACGGTGTGATCATGTTTGGCTCGGTTCGTACTGGAGAGCAATTGGCAGATATCTTCACTAGGTCTGTTCCGAGTCCTCGGATTCGATACATATGTGATAAGCTGGACATGCTAAACATTTATGCTCTAGCTTGAGGGGGTGTTAGCTTTATGATTACTATAGTTTTATTATTATTGTTATTATCTTGTGTGGTTGGACATACCGTATCTTGTCATGTAATCTTGTTATTATATAAATAAACTGTTGCGTACCCGATTAGGGTTAACGTCTTCATTCAACTTAATTATGTCTGCTAACAAACATAAGGAGTCATGATCTGCTTTGTCAGTAATAAATCACGAATAAAGTGACAATCGACTTCACTATGCTTAGTCCGCTCGTGAAAAACTGGATTATTAGCAATAAAGATGGCAGCTTGATCGTCTCAAAACTTCTCCATGGGTGTAGTCGTCTGGATGTCAAAATCCTGAAGAAGAAATCAAACTATAACATTTCAGAGGTAGTATGTGCCATGGCACGGCACTCGGCTTTTACATTGGAACGATCAACCACATTCTGTTTCTTACTATACCAAATAACAAGATTACCACCAACAAAGGTACAATAACCAGGGTAGACCGTCAATCAAGCCAATTTTCAGCCCAATCAGCATCACTGAAGCCAACCACAGATAATGTATCAGATAGACGATATGGCAAGCCACGGTCCGGAGCACATTTCAAGTAGCAGAGGATACGACAAACGACATCAAAATGGGGTTGACGGGGAGCATGTATAAACTGAATGACAACCCCAACAACGTATGTGATATCGGGACGAGTAATAGGAAGATAAATTAACTTCCCAACAAGCTGGCGATACCGACCAACATTCAGAAAAGGATCACCCTGTTCACCATCGAGCTTAACAGTGGCCTTCGTCGGAGTGTCAACAGGGCATTCGAGAAGACCAGTCTTAGAAAGAAGATCAAGGGCATATTTTCTTTGAGAAAGATTGATTCCGTAAGAATAGCGAGAAACTTCAATACTACCCAAATCCTTAGTATAAAAGTTTTGCCCTAAATGCTGTTTGAGATCAACAATACCAACTGAATCATCACCCGAAATGCTGATATCATCAACATACACAATCAAGATAATAGTGCCAGTAGATGAGCGATGAGCAAGGATAGAGTGATTAGAGGTGGAGCACTGAAAACCGTAGGTAAACATAATAGAACTAAACCGATTAAGCCATGCACGGGGGAGACTGCTTCAATCCATAGAGGGCCTTATGTAGGCGGCACACAAGATGCTCACTACCAAGAACTACATAACCAAGTAGCTGCTCCATATACACTTCCTTCTGATAGTCACTATAAAGAAAGACATTCTTAATATCAAGATGATACAAGGGCCAAGAAGTATTAACGGCAATAGAAAGGGAAATCCGGACAGAGTTAGGGCGAGCTACCGAAGAGAAGGTCTTTAGGTAATTAACCCCATATGTCTGAGTGTAGCTTTTGGCAAATAAACGTGCCTTAAGACGTTCCACAGAACTATCCGAAAGGTCCTTCACTGTATAAACCCATTGACAACCCATTGCGTGCTTCACAAGTGGAAGTGGAATGAGTTCCCAAGTCTCGTTTTGATAAATAGCTCTCATTTCTTCATCCATAGCAAGTTTCCATCCAGACGCCGACAAAGCCTGCTTGTAAGTAGATGGAATAGGAATAGAGGACAAGATAGTGGTAAATGAATGAATACAAGAAGACACGATCATATGATACAAAATTTGCGATAGGGTACTGTGTGCATGTACGTTTACCTCGACACAAAGCAATAGGTAGGTCAATATTGTCAGAGGACAATGAGTCAGGAATCTCTATTGAAGAAGATGAAGTGGCCGGGCCATAAGAGATAATAGGCCTATCTCGAAATCGTTGATATACTTGCAAATAGGGGTTAAAAGTGGATGTAGGAGGTAGAGAGACCAATAGAGAAAGAGTGGGAGGAGAGGGACTCCCCATGACGACAGAAGATGAAAACAATAGAGTTGTTGACTCGAAGGATCAAAAAACAAAACGGACTCAAAAAAGGTTACATCAGCACTCACAAAATAGCGACGAGACTCAGGATTATAGCAACGATATCCTTTTTGAGTACGAGAGTACCTAAGAATGCCACATTTTCAAGCCCAAAGGATAACTTATCGTGACTGGGATCAAGCACATGGACTAAAGCAGTACACCCAAAAACATGAGGAGTGGGAGAAAAGAGAGGAGAATTAGAGTACATGGAAAAAGGAGATTGGTGATCAAGAACAATAAATGGCATGCGATTAATGAGGTAACAGGCAGTAAGGACGACATCACTCCAAAAATATTTGGGTACCTGGGCTTGAAATATTAAGGTACGAGTAACATCTAATAAATGACGATGGTTATGTTCTGCAACGCTATTTTGTTGAAATGCGTGTGTACAACTGGTCTGATAAATACCACGATCAACAAAAAAGGTATTAACAGAAGATTGTATATATTCTAAAGTATTATCAGATCGAAGAATTTTAATACGCTTTCTAAATTGAGTAAAAGTCTCGTTATAAAATGTGAAAAGAGCATAAGATAATTCAGATATTTGTTTCAACAAAAATAATCAGGTCATACGAGTGTAGTCATCAACAAATAATAGTACTCATTAGTACTCGGAAAACGAGATAGATCCCAAATGTCTGTATCGACAACAGCAAAGGACTCAAACTGATGACTAGTATTACTGCGAGGAAAAGAACTAAAGTGACGTTTATCTAACTGACAAGCTTCACAATAAAAAACAGACACATGACTCAAATCAGGAATAGCCAAGTTTAGCCACAGACGGATGGCCTAAACGAAAGTGCCACTAAAGAGGAGAAACCATTCTTTTCATGCCCCGAGCCAATCATTTTCTTGTTCTTGAGGTTCTGAAAAACACAAGAAGTAGGAAAGAAGGTTATTGAGCAATGTGAAGCTTTAGTTAATTGACTGACAAAAAGCAAATTAAATGAAAAATGAGGAACATAGAGACTGAAGGGTAAGGTGAAAGAAGACGGATGAAGAACACCTTGACTATGGACAGGTCGCGACGAACCATCTGCCAAGACAATATAATGCTCAATATAAGTCAAATTAGAGAAAAAAAAGGGATTACCAAACATATCAGAGCTGGCACCGGAGTCGAGAATCCAAGATGGAGGTGTAATGGCTGCACAAGTAATATTACCTGAATTGGTTAACGTGACAGTGGAAGAAGAAAGCAGGACAGTGCGCAATGTCTGAACGATCTCGCTAAATGTCGCAGTACAGGCATCATTAAAAACAAAAGGAGGCACCTAGCTAGAAGGCCTAGAAGACAACTGAGACGAGGCCAGAGAAGCACTATCAGTGACCTGATGGACATAATTTGGTTTACCATACTTGGCCCAACAATAAGGTTCAATATGATTAGTAGCATTATAAAAGTCACATTTTTTAATCTCCACGGAAGCTACCACGACCACCACCACGAGAGCCTTGATCACCACAACCGCAACGGCTATATCCCTAGAAATTAGCACGACAACCACAGTTGGTAGCTAATGTAGAGGATTCTGAAACAGGAGGACCAGATGTAGCCGATGAGTGACCCGAGGAAGAACACAATAAGCGAGAATAGGCATTAGCTGTAGTAGGTAAGGTCTTACTGGCAAGGATCCGATCTTTGAAGCCACAAAGATCAAGATTCAACCCATATAGTAAAGAGGTGATCATGAAGTTCTCTCAATGTCGCTTTTGTTGTGCATCAGTAGTGAAGGGACGATGTTGTAACAATTGATCTCACAAACTCTTAAGCTGACTATAGCACTCAGATAGAGGCTTCCTAGAATGCTTGTGTAAAGATCTGCTCATATAGTTCATATACCCGTAAAACACTACTCTAGTTCAAAAATGAATTAACAAAGGAGTTCCAAATCTATTTGGAAGTAGCACAAAATTCCACCATTGTAGGCAAATAGTTTTAAATAATGGTAGCAATCAACGTAACGGTTGTAGCGTAATGAAAGCGGTACCTGAAGTCGTGACTTTTTTTATTTTTTGCACAACTCAATAAAAAATAACTGATTTACATGTTTATATTCCATAAGTATGTTTATTGGAGTTTAAAATAATTTTTAATGAATTTTATTTACTTTCTAGGAATCATTCAATATATGTCCTAATTTTTTTACTATATAGTAAAGTTAAAATTAATAGTTTAATTATTTTTGTAGTAATTAATGAATTTATATATTATAAATTCATAATGCACAACTTAAATGTCATTTAAATTTTTAATAACTATAGAATACTATATATATTAAAGCATAATAGTTGATTTGTTAATTAAATTTTAATTTCGAATTCACTATTCTAAAATTTATATTGTTGTTTGAATTTTAATTTGTATAGATTTTTTTTTTTTAGGGGGGTTGTAAACAAATATAAATCTTGAACAATTTTCTTAAAAATAAAATGCTTGAGCATCATATTTTCTACCTATTACCGAGCATCATAAAAAATCGAATTCATAGGCAATGGACTTTCAACAAACATTGATCTTGAATCAAACAGGTTATTTAGTTTTTAGCAAATATGAATCTTAAAGAACTTATCAAAATTGAAAGAATAATGAACCTATTGAAAAGTCAAAAGTTAAAAACGAATAGCAAAACTAGCCGATTGTTGTGAAATTGAAGAGATTTGAGACAAATCTCACAACGCTCAAGTGGTATTTGGCTTGTCGGACTACTATGAATAATTTTAGGTTGACTATAATAGAAAACGTGAGATCAGTTGATGATAAAACGATACCAGAAAATTAATGACCTAAAATCTTGTTACACAAGCCGTAACGGTGCTGTAAGCGCCGTAACGGTGCCATTTCGGTTCGGTTCGGCCGTTACACAACCGTTACACCTGTGAATTTTTTTCACACCGTAAAATTGGACGTAACGGATAACAGAGACCACTGAAATCGTTACATAACGCCGTTACATAACGGTAACGACCGCTTTTTAAAATTATAGTTGTAGCAATTTAAGGTTCCAAACTGTGCATAATAATAGAATCGATAATCTTCCATGTAAAGAAATTGGGATCACGGTTGGTTGGAGGAGGATCTATGATGTATGTTAATCGTTGTTTGCCTTTGAGAAAAACATAAAATGCATGCGCTCAGACTAAATAATTAAGATCAATTAGCCATTTAGGGGTCACACATCTATGCAAATCATCATCTTTAAGATTGATAGGTTTGGTGTTAACCATGGCAAAGTACTCCTAGACACCACAAACAAGAACCAATAACAGGATGTGGTATAGATTGAAGCAATAAACCAAAGAAGAACAAATCAGTAGTAGGTAGGCACCAAAGGGGGATCTTGGAGTAAGAGCAACCCAAAACAAACCAAAGTGAAGTAATGTGTTAGGGATTTGGATGGTGCTCATTGTGTGCTTGAAAGGATTTGTGAGCTATGTTGAACAGAAAATGATGTCTATGTAGCATGTTTTTCTGCCATGGTGCGCTTTCAAATAGCTCCAACAAGCTTAATATTTAATATGGATTGATTTATTCCTGCTCATGATTGTTTGAGAAAAAAAATCACTTTTTGAAACTTTAAAATTTATTAATTTAGGACTGAAATCATCTTGATAAGTTCATAAACACTAGTATCATAGTTTGCTAACTAATTTACTTGTGTTCAAATCAAGATCTACTTGGTTATAAGCTCAATCAAGATATTTCTTAATGACCTTACCAACATTTTATTCCTATTGAGTTTCTTTAGTTTACTAGTTTTATACAATGCTGGGCCAAGCATTAGATCTCAATTAAGTAAAGTAATAGTGTTTATCTGGATAACGAGAACTGAGAACAGTGGCTATTCTTTTTGGGATTATACCTTGTTAGCCATCCTAGGCTGGATCACAAAGCCCTCCCAGGACCCTGCCCCAGGGCACTTTTTTCCCTTTTGGTGAGGCGTGGGGCTATCAGGATAGGGCCTTCATTTGAATCTTCTATGTGACATTCAAAATAGAATTGCATCTGATTCTTACTACTATTGCTGTATGATACTCTTATATGTATCCGTTGTCATATCGTTTTTGCTTTGCCTCCATTCTTTGACGCGGGAGTGTTTCTCTTGTGAAACTTTTGTTGATTGGACTTAGTGCTTTGTGATGCTATGATAAATTTCTCTATCGCTTTTTGCTTTCCCTCCATTCTTTGACGTGGGAGTGTTTCTCTTGTGAAACTTTTGTTGATTGGACTTAGTGCTTTGTGATGCTATGATAAATTTGTCTATCGCTTTTTTTAGTGTTTTATAGTTTAATGGATGTTAGGTAAATGGTTGTTTATTAATATTTTGATTTGTAAATAATTTTTATACTTAACAGGATCCGTTGCTGAGTATTGATCTGAATAGTTCCTCTATTTGGACTGGAAATTGGTCTCAACTTTGCCCGACCTGCAAGGTTTCTCTACAAATTTCTCCTCTTGCTGAATTACAGTAGATAAACATACGGAAATATCCGTGTAACTTTCTCAGTGCATTTAGTCCTGAAGACATATTTGGACTACTTTTTTCTGATTGATTTGCAGATAATTAGACCAGTCCGATCAAAGCATTGCCCTGTATGCAAGCACTGTGTGGAACAGTTTGATCATCACTGCCCATGGATCTCTAACTGTGTTGGAAAGGTAATTTCACCGTTATTGAATATTAAAATGGCCTGTGAATTATTGAGCATGAAGTCAAAAGATGTTCTCACATAGAAGAGATGAGGGAGATCTGGGAATAAATGGAAAAACTCATCTTATGTTTTTTTCTTGACCAACATGAATGAAAATCATGGTATACTTTTCATTTCTTTTTCATTGTGGTTATGCTTGATGTCGGCATTATTTTTTCTGTTTGGTTAAGTGGATTAAACATGGCCTTTTCGTTTACTAATGTGTATTTGTCTGTGAAGAAAGCCTTTTTCGGAAAATTGTGTCGAGGCTTACATTTCAAATTTCTTTTGTTGATTGAAGAAATAGTTGTGTATTAATTCTGGAAATAATAGAAGGATATCTGTGTATATCGTCTATATCCTTTCAGTGAATTTTTTTTGTAAAATAATGTGATTTACGGATTAAACATCATAGCGTGGAAAACTCGTTTTTTGGAGGGTTTTACCCACTAGTTTGTGAAAGCAATGGTAAACTTGCTCCATAGAACTCCCCAGAGACTTTCGCCCCCGGTATTTTCTATGGGCAAAGGTGCTCGGGTGCGCTTAAAGTCTTATCGCCTAGATGTTATCTTAAGACGAGGTCGCTACCCCGCCTTCTTTAGTCTTTGGATACTTTGGAAGTGAATCACTATATTTTCATTGATCTGCAACGTCGCACTCCCAAACCCGAAGCACGTGAATCACACATAAACACCCACCAAGATTGAACAAACCGTGAAGAGAACCCTTCACAATGCCTATTTTATCTCCCTATTCCCAACAAAACTATTTGAATTTTAACGATCTTCGAAAAGAGAGTTGAATCATTGATAAGAAGAATCGGGATTTCAATTTGGACATAAAACTCACCAAAAAGGGGTTTAAAACAAAGAAAATACATCCGTCTTAGAAAGGGAACAAAATTTGAAAATATCAAAAATTTAACTGCACAGACAGACCGATCGATCGGTCTAGTCTTGGAACTTTTTCTTTTTCAAGCTATTCTGAAACCTCAACCCTCAAAACTTGTTTTCACATACAAGGAAACCAATGAGATGATCAAAAGACTATATAAAACATGAGAAACAAGGTTTAAAGATAACCCACAATGTATATAACTTCAAACATAAACTGTAAACTAAGGAATAACCCAAAGATTACAACCCCAACTTGCATTCAAGCATACGTAAGATGATATCATGGCCTTAGAGCCTTACAATACAAGTGTTTAAGTACCAAGGTCCATCTACATAGTTCATCAATCTCATACAAAAACTATTCCAACCTTGAAAGAGTTTAATTACAAAGATTTACAAAACGAACCATATGGTTCAAAACGAGATTGCATCATCTTATATATCAAATTTACATAGTTCAAAAACCAAAATACAGGACTTCTCATGCTAGTCCCACATACTCCAAAATCCAAAATACATTTCTTTTTCATCATCAAGTCAAAGGGACGTCTTCATCACCTGAAAATACCTTCGTTACAACAACGTGAGCCGAAACCCAATAGGAATAGACTAACAAGATAAATGCATGGCATGTAATTAACGATTATATGAATAACACAACCAAACATGGGTTTAAACTGATTTTCTTCCGAAATCCCAATATTCATATAACTCCCACATTCACAATGGTTTGAAAACCGTAAATTCAAGTTATTTCCCAACGATCCATTTTCACCACAAATAATTAAACTATGTACCGACCTTGTCGCACCAGGGACACTGTTAACAATTATAGACTCTTGTCCTATTGACCTAGGTCGGGAGTATACAGAGACTCACTAGGCAATCACAATTTTTATAATTTATCACAACAACACCTACAATTGCGCAACCACTTTATTTACGGGGGCTAACCCGAAAGAACAAATACCTATTTGCGCAAATTTTCGGACTTTCACTGAGGAGTAATGTAAGTCCAAATTAACCACATTGTTCCAGTACGTCTAATAAATCATTTAAACGAAAATTAACTACACCCACACGTGTACAATCCAAAATCCATGAAGTAATCTCCAACATTTTCACAATGTCATACAATTTCGACCAAATCATGAAATCAAAACCCAACCCTCAAAGTTAACTCAGAATCAACAAAAATCCATATTTTTTGCAACAGTTTCCATGAATCCATCTTGTTTTCCAAAAATTGACATGAAAAACAATTATCTAACCATACAACAACTCCATTTATCCACAACAATACACCTCATGCTTTAAAAACATAACCTGGGGTTTTTAAGCATAAATTGCAACTCTCATGTTATTTTAAGCAAATAAAGATGCATTTAATCACATAAATCATACATTTCAACCAAGGTAGTCCAGAATCCTACCGTTTGGGTTAAAAACCCGAAGCTTTAACTTCCCATGGACACCCCAAAAGTGCCGAAACCAAATTTCGTCCAGATGAATACGAAGCCCCCGTCGAGTAGATCGATTCTCCGTCTAGAGAGAGAGAGTGAGAGCTTGCTGAGGAAGCTTGGGCACCAATGCCCAAGCCACTACCTGCCACATCCACTTAAACCCCACTGAGACTGCTCAATCGGTCCTTCCCAAAAAAGACCATTTTGCCACTTTAATACCCAAAATAATCTATATATAGGCACAATACAGCACCGCACAAATAATTTATTATGCGAGGATACCATTACAAAAATTAAAAAAAAAAATAAAACGAAATCGAGTCTCACTTGTAAAGGGGGCTGCAAGGGGGTAAATGCCACTACTTTGGCTCTGATTTGTTGATTCTTGTTGATACAACAGTGCATAGTTTCTTTAATCACTTCCCAAATTAAAGTTTCAAATTTTTTGAGTAATCCAATTTGACAAAGCTTGTTTTCTTCCTTAGATGGCCTATGAGCCTCATCGCTTTTATGAGAAAATTGCTATGGTACTCATTGCACAGAGAGAGAATTTTTTGGTTCATGGCATAGTTTCTTTTGAAATTCAATTAGGCACTGACTGAAGACAGTTTTTCTGTACATATATAACCTTTTCTTTTAGAAGTAAATGCATCTGCAATGCTACAGCAAGAAATATTTACACTACAAGTTCTCAACTGGCTCCCATTACACAGGCAAACTTAGGAGCAGTAAAAGTGGCAAAACAGTCATTTTACCATAGAGTCTAGGGACTCTTGTATTAATGGGGGAAAAATGCAACAAAGCAGCATTACATCCCAACTAGTGAATAAAGATTTATCATGTAAGTAATGAAAAGCATCTGTGAAGAAAGTTACAGCACCATGAGAAGATGGAAAAGATCGCCGTCATGAGATCAAGTTTGAGAATTAGGGGTCACAGAGCTTCGCGATGCAGGGACCTTGGGACGAACAGAGAAATTAGTCTTCTGTCCATCGACGCTTCGCGATAGAGGAGAAGAAGCAGGAAATCTGGATTGTTGGCGTGAGTCGTGCCCCCAGCCGAGTTCAGATACCTCTCCACAAGCCCTTGTGTTGTTCTTCCACATATAATCAAAAAAAGATAACGCCATCATCAGCAAAACAACATAGTGGATTGCGCGCTTTAGGGATTTGAAACTGAGCTTCTTCAGTGATTGTGGTTCCCTAGCAGTCAATTGAAGCTATCCAGTGGAAGAAAAACCCCTTGCTCACAAAGACCACTGCCTTTGCTCTGTTTTCTAGGGTTTGGCGACTCAAAACCCCAATATTTTGGGGCCTGGTATGCACAATTCCTTTTGTTTATGCTTTCTTTGAACTATTCTGTTATATTGAGTGATTTTAATGGAGAAGAAATCTTCAAAGAAATCAAAAAGTTCATCCAAGAAAATCTCCTTAAGAGATTTTCATGAACAAGTGGAAGATGAAGTAGGAGATATATCTCTTCGTCTCTCTTCCTATCGTCGAGGCCCTCCAAAATCCTTATCGGATGGGAATTTTACTGTTTCATGGCTCAAACTAAATTCCATTCATGTTGTTAACAAAGTTATGGCACCAGAGTGCATAAGCCAGTCGAAAGAAGTGGATGCTGAAAATAATTGTATGGGTACTTGTTCGTACGGAATCTCTAGCTCTCTGTAGTTAGATACTAATGTCAAGAAACCTAATGCTTGGAACACTCCTATTAGAACTTTGATGAATGCTGAAGAATGGCCGGTTTTGGGTACTAGTAATAAAGCTACTATAGATAGGTTTATGGCAGACAATTCTTTGGGAAAAGAAAGCCTTTTGTACCTTTTTCTAAAATTTTCTCCTGGCCAAGGTAGAGACATTCACTTGCTTTGTCTTGATGCCAGTGAAATGTTGATACATAAAAGTGGCAGTGTGAAGAATGGGGGGAATTGTACTCCGTCAATCCTTTCTCCCCAAGAACCTAATAAGTGTTGAGTAACTTTGGTTAAAGATGCTGTGCCTTTCTCTTGATCATCTATTGTTTGTGAAAAATGATCAATTGCTAAATCAAGACATCGAATCAAGAAATTTGATGTAGTCCTATGGTGGAGAGCGTGTATACTATTCTTTTGGATATATCTAAGCTAGGTCTTCCTCTTTGGGATCATGCTTTGGTTGGTTATTTTTTTGATAAGAGAGTATCTTTCCATTATATCAAAGCTCGGTCGAAAAGAATATGGAAAGATACTATTGAAAATGTAATATCTATTGAAAATGGATACTTTATCTTTAAATTTAAAAATGATGAGGTTCTTGATGAGATTCTTGAGAATGATCCATATCATTGTGGAGGGAGATATGTTATACTGAAAAAATGGGAGCCATGTATGTCGCTTTCCAAAAAAGGGTTTTCAACTGTGCCGTTGTGGGTAAATCTATATAATGTCCCAATAAATTGCGGATAGAAGAGGGGATAGAATACTTGACAAGTATTATTGGGAAGCCTTTGTATGTGGATGATCTGATGCACTCTCGAAGTAGGCTTATCTTTGCCCAAATTTGCATTGAGGTACAAGCTAACAAAGAGATTCCGAAATCCTTTCCTATAAATTTAGGATATGGAGGTCCTTATGTTATTTTGGTAGAAACTTTTTAAGTTCCTTTAAGATGTACTATAAATAATATATTTGGTCACAATCTTGATAATTGTGTGAATGCGCAAAAGGGCGTGAAAATTTCTAAACAAGTTTGGAGGAGAAAAGATGAGAATAACAACAAAAACTCTAATGAGGAATGAATTGATGTGAAGAAAGAAAAGGAAAATGTTAATCAAGTTTCTCATGGGAAAGCAAATATTAATCAAGCTTTTAAAGGGGGTTCGACGCTCAACCATCAAGGAAGCTTGGTGAGGCTTCCACTTCTAACATTTTGGGATCTTCAAATGTTTTTGACATTCTTTTGTTCTGTGAGCTCAAGGAAGAAGATATCTGTGAAGAGGAGCGAAATTTTCTTGATAATATCACTTTTTCTCCAATTGTGTCTACTATAAAAACCATTTTCCATAATAAAGAGGTTGATAAGATAAAATCTAAAGGGAAAGATAATTCAAATTCAGCATCCAGGAAGGAGAACAAAAGGAAGCTAGATCAAAAGATCAGAAATCTTTCGATTAATCAGAAAAAAGATCTTTGGTAATTTTGGGTAGGGTTTTAGTTTTTGAGAATTTGTCTTTCGACTCCGTTTGTTCTTGTGTTTTGTAGTTGTCTCTTTTGAGACGTGTGGGTTTTTGTGTTGCTACAATTCTCCCTAGCCTTTCGGGTTGTGAGAGTTTTTTGTTTTGTTTGTTGGCTAAAGTGTGGTTTCTATTCTACATTGTAAAATCATTTTTTTGGTATAATATTTAATTACTTATCCAAAAAAAAAAATGAAAAGCATCTCATCAAGTTAGAATTGGACTTGAATGTTTTTTTCTTAAAACTTACTATCTGTTATTATTTGCACTAAAAGATTCAGCTATTTCTTTCTCGATGTTATCAACAAGTAATCTGCAATAAGGTATTTTTCTGCAAAATTACGTTTTAAGGAAACAACCAAATTAATTCTAAAGCATTCAGAATGGAAGTAAGAAGCAGCGAGGCATATATATTAGAACAAACGTCAACATATGTCTGCAGGGCAATACTCATATAATTTTGCTCTGCACTAGTTTCTAACCCGAAATTACAACCCTGAACCTAACCCGAAATTACAACCATGAGCCGAAGTGTAAGGATAAAATCTGAAATGAATCAAATGAACAATTCTTGTTCAACAATATATCACAGAGTCCAAATTACCCTGAGACTTAGTGTTCTAGTTGGGAATAACACCCACACACAAACACAAGCAAGAAGTGTTCTTGTTGGGAAATAACACCCACAAACACACGTACGAACACAAGTTAGAAGAATGATCAAGCAATCCCAAGCACACAATGCACAAATTTACGTGGTTCGGCAAATGATGCTTACGTTCACTGCTCATGCTGGGGTTTCACTATGATTGAATGAGAGAAGATTACAGAATACAGTTTATGGAAACTAGGGCTAGTAGTTTATATATAGACACACACATCTCACCAAAACAGGCAACTAGGGTTAAAAACGTGTAACCCTTCAACGCAGCACCGTCCGGACGCTCCTTGCCCGATTCTGCTCGGACAGCCTCAGGCCCCGTTTGGGTGGTTCTTCAAATGGAGAAAGCTTCACAACCTCAACAAGTCTCTCAGTTTATTACAACTTCAATAAATTCAATGCTTTTTGTAGGGATTATGGAGCCTATGTCTATATCAAGAGGTGGAAGAGAAGCATTGTTTTTTCACCTTGTGTGAGCAAGTTATAGGAGGATGCCATATCCCGGGGCACTAAATATGTTGGAAAGGTGGGCTAGATGTGGCTCTGTCTCAGCCAACATGGGACAAGCATCCCTTATAGTAGATTCTAAGTATTGAGAATTTCAATTCATTTGGGGCTGTATCTC
>JAOTRH010453416.1:0-30016 GCA_034768845.1 Heliamphora exappendiculata | reverse complement strand
CCACAGAATTGTGGACCGGGCGTAAGCCTAGTCTGAAACACATTCGAATTTAGGGGTGTCCAGCACATGTGCTGAAAGAAAACGCGGGTAAGTTAGAATCGATGACGAAAGTCTGTTTCTTTATAGGATATCCTAAGAAAAAGAATGGTGGTCTATTTTATAATCCTAAGGATCCTAAAGATCACAAGGTCATTGTTAGCTCCAATGCCTGATTCTTGGAAGAGGATTATATTATGAATCACAAGCCTAATAGCAAAATTATTCTGAAAAAATTGAGATGAAATACTAGTAGAACGGAAAAGGAACCACGAGTCACTAATATTCCATTATCTCGTCGTATTGGGAGGACTATCGGGACAGGTGCAAATGAAGAACAGGGTTCTGATGCACAGGGTTCAAATTCTACACAGCCTATTACTGCTAGTACACAGACACAAGTAGTGCCTCGTCATAGTGGGAGGGTTGTTCATCAACCAGACCGATATATGTTCTTGGGAGAGTCTTTTGACAAGATCTCGACAGAACTAGATATCGAGCCCTATAACTACAATGAAGTACTACAAGACAAAGATGCAGAACTTTGGCAAAGGGCTATGAATTCAGAGATGAAATCTATGTATTCCAATAAGGTCTGAGAACTTGTAGAACCACCCGAAGGGATAAAACCCATTTGATGCAAGTAGATCTACAAGAAAAAGAAAGGAGCAGACGGAAAGGTTGAAACCTTCAAAGTTAGGCTTGTCGCTAAATGGTTCATTCAGAAATAAAAGATCGACTATGAAAAAACCTTTTCGCCGATAGCTATGCTTAAGTTTATCTAAATTCTCTTATCCATTGCTGCACATTTCGATTACGGAATCTGGAAAATAGACGTCAAGACAGCTTTCCTTAAACAGAAGTCTTTACGAGTGTATCTATATGATACAATCAGATGGATTCATTGTAAAGGGCCAAAAACACATGTTGTGTAAGCTTAAGAGATCCATTTATGGACTTAAGCTGACAGCGAGTTCTTGGAACACTTGGTTTGATCAAGCTATAATGTCTTATAGTTTTGATCAAAGTTTAGATGAGTCATGTGTGTACAAGAAGTATGACGGAAGCGTGGTGATATTTTTAGTACTTTATGTAGACGATATCTTGCTCATCGAAAACGATGTGGGGGCATTATCTACGGTTAAAGTATGATTATCTGGGCAGTTCGATATGAAGGACTTAAAAGAAGCCAGTCACATCCTTGGGATCAAATTTGTGCCAGATCAGAAAAAAAAGAAGTTGGGATTATCACAAGAAAAGTATATCGATGATACCCTTGCTAGTTTTAGCATGCATAATTATAATAAAGGGTTTTCTCCCTTTTAGGCATAGAATCACTCTATCCAAGAATCAGTGTCCTAAGACACTTGATGAGATAGAGATGATGAAGGCGGTTTCTTATGCTTCGATAGTAGGAAGCATCATGTATGTTATGCTTTACACTAGGCCCGAAATCTCCATTACCGTTTGCATGGTTAGCAGATATTAGTCTAATTCAGGGCAAGAGTATTAGACTGCGATAAAAAATATAATCAAGTACCTGAAAATGACTAAAGATTATATGTTGATTTACCAGGCAGACAATCTAGTACCTTTGGAGTACACAGACTTAGATTTTCAGTCAGACATAGAGCTTGCATTAGGAGACAACCTTATAAATCCTTTACAAAGAGCTTACCGGCTAAGACTCTTTATAGTCATGTAGAGGGCATAGAAGTCAGATGTATGGCAGCATGATTTTGAGTATAAGTGGAAGATTGTTAGGGTTTGTATACTAAAAATCATGTTTTAGTATTTAATTTTATTTTAATAAAATTAATTTTTCTTTTTATGAGAATCTTTATGAGTAATGTATGTGTATCATTTCTTTAATATTATGCATGAATATTCGATATTCTGTATAGTATTTAATCTGATGTATAGAGTACGGCTTACACATAAAAGATCAGATTTTAGGTTCTTGCAGAATATAAGTTTTATGTTCACAGTTTAGATGAAAATGGGCATACCATCGGTACAACTGTGGCACAGAGTTTTAGTAGGCCTGTCTTGGTTATGGAGAACAGATAATAGTATCGTCAATTGTTTCGACTCTCTGTGCTAGTACACTTTGTGTGTATTGAACGGGACATTTGGGGTAATTAATTTTATACTAACTATATAAATTAATTCACACCCCAAGGTTATTATGAATAATTCTTATCCTCTTAATCCTAAATAATTATTGATTTGCGTATATTTAATATTCGTTATTTTGATTCATTAGATGGTGCGATCTTATATGGGTCTATATTCCTGGTGAGTTGGATAGCGGTATTATTTATATGACAAATATTAATTATTGACGGAATCTACGTCTCGAAAGATCTGGATTGACGATACCCCCTTAAAGATGCTTATAAGTTTTGACCGGGTCAAACTCTGCTAGTGGATTTAATTATCCGACGGTCAAATAAGTTAAGCGAAAGGGTTTTAGAAATATCAAGATACCCATTAAATTAAATTGTAAGTAATTAAATTTAATTGGCGGGTATCGAGAATCTTAACGTAGGAAAAAATGGTAAGTATTTAATAACAAGAGCTCAATGCAAAAAAGCCTTGAGATTATGGATCAGAGTGCAATTACAGTTCCTTAGTGGTATGAACTCTAATTCAGTATTTTATGAAAATTACAGAAATCGTTGCGTCTTTTCATAATTACAGAAACCGCTAGTAGGTATCTGTGTTCCACTTGAAATCTTACTCATAATTACTTCACAGGTCCCTGCTGTAACCTTATATATATGCGGATAGGCTGAACCAGTTTTATCATTATTGATATATTATATTTTTTCTCTCAAGACTAAATATATTGGGGTTCTGCATGTATGAGTTCTTGATAGTCCGTAGTCCACATTACGTTCGAGGATCGCATACGAGAATACGATAGAATATCTAATAGAAGCTTCAATTCGGAATCAAGTCATAGTTGAAGATTAGATCGACAAAAGATATTCTTCTAAATTAACTTTGGTTACACGAGTTTTATTTTGATCGTTCTTTGTCAAAAATTTTATCTGGAGCCCGTTTCGGCATTTGCCCATCCAGTTAATTTTTTTTAATAAAAATCGTTTACAAAACAATGATCTTTGCAGTTTTACCTCCAACAGCCTGAAGGTTCACTAAACCTAAGCTCTTATACCAACTGTGGCGTTCCGTCCTTCGGACACATCGGGACATACATAAATATAAATATGAGAATATACTAGCCATACATTCATATTTATATACGATAGTTATTACATCATAAACGAGTTCTGAACCGTTCAAAATTACGTAACTATTACAGTTTAACCAAGAAATTTCAAAAATTACGTTAAGCACGGGAAAAACTGAATATAAGAACAAAAGAGATCTTGATTCTTCATAATGCATCAGCGGGATCCATGTGCTCTTGGAACTCACCATGTTCTTCCAACTCTTCTTCTCCCTCGGGGATAACTTCTCCAAAAACTCCTCCTTACCTGTGGCACGAATGCCATGAGCTAAGTCCCAGAAGCAACATACTCAACTTTCTAACTAATCTCACGACACAAAATTCACCACAACACATACCATATAACGCCCAATATAATCTGTAGTTAAGGAGACAGACAAATTTATGATAGGATAGCAAATAATTTAATAAACATGCGTTGATGAAATATAGAAGCCTAACTCAATATGCACCAAGATTATAACAGGGATTCCACGCTGGGAATCACCAGAGTAGACTTTCACAGGTATTTGATGACCAAAGCCATCATCACGCCTCGTTGCGAATAGAAAATGCATCATTGGGCTTCATGCCACAGTTGTTTTACTCAATGGCAACAGTGTGGGGTCCACACCACTTTAGGACTTATTGTCATTGCCCGCAGGGAATCATTATCATTGCTTCAGGACTTATTGTCATTGCCTCATATATTAGCGGTTTGTCTCACCGTAAGACTCGGATGCCTTCGTCAATGTCAACCCAAAAGTCTAAGTTATCGAAATCAAAATGCTAGCGATGAACCCATGGTGCCTAACAATATTCGTAAACTATTTCAAACACTAGGACGCACCCAGGGTGTATAAACCAAAATATTTTCAAAAATGGCAACTAGAGACGCCGAAAGACAATCTCAATACAGCCCATCCTAACAATAGTTTGCACAGATGAACTCCAATATGCCATGATGAAAATGACAATGTTCATAATGTGTACCATCAATCTCAAGTACAACAATTTATAGTATGGAATCAACTAGCATTGCAAAGTTCATGGTACCATTTGCAAAGTATAAGATACAATTATGTGAAGTACAAGTTACAATTCTCAAGATATGACTCAACATGATAGCATGAGTTCTAAACCATCATACATTCACTTAGAAACACTTATCAATTAATTCAAGTCAATCATCATACAAAGACACGGGTCTCATAGCAGAGGTACTAAATTTCACACTTAGCAACTTTTAAGGCCAAAAATCAAGTATTACATTAAAAGAGCTAACAAGATTTTGGGGTATCTAGACTTAGAATCAAACTATAATTTTTATACACCATTTAGATAAAAATATTTTTTACAACTCTCATGTTTAACACCAAGGCCAAAACCTAAGGCAAAAGGGTGAACAAAACATCCTAAGCAAGTTCAGCAATTTTCTTAAGATTTTACCAAAAATATGCTTATGTTGGTTTCAGTGTTGGGGTATCATATCAAGTTCAAATGAGCCCATTATTTATTATGTTTTGACTCAACAAGTCCCCTACAAGTTTCATGTTTAGAGTTAAGGGTAATTGTTTGAAACAAGTTAGACTTTTTGGCTATTTTAGAAAATTGGTTCTGTCAGCCGCCAAAATTCAGCAGAGCTGGTTTTGGACAGAGAATTTGAAGCAGTTTGGGGGTATTATCCCGAGGTTTTAAGGTCTGATTTTAGGCAAAAACTACTTTAATATGTTAGCTACAATGTTCATATAGACCATAATTGGAATAGGTCATTAAAAATAGAGGTTTTGGGCTACACAAAAATATGAGACAGAAGTGTCCCTTGAGGGATGAAACTCAATACAGACTTTCAATGGGCTTTTGACCTATCCAAACTCAATATTTTGTGCTCCTTTTTGGTGGGTAGATAGATATACATGTTATCTACAATTTTCATGCTTTGACCAAAGTTCGGCTCTCACCTTAAGCTAGGGTTTCCAAGTCAGTAGTGTTGACTGATTGGAAAATGACACACTTTGATAAAAATACAATAACTCGAGTTCTACTTATGCAAATGAGTTAAAACCAATTTTGGATGGAAGATAACACAAAAATATAAATCTGGACATAAATAACATGCTTAGATCAATTTTTTACATTGAGTTATTGCGTTCCAAAGTTCATGGCAGAAACATATATGTTCTCAAAAATCAAGTCCCTTAGGGTCCAAGTCTTCTACTTATGTCATGTCAAGTTTTTGTTCCATTTCCTTACATGCTTGTCTTTTATACTTTAATATCAAGGCTCCAAAACACTTATAAGTTATCAAACTCAATGGTAACAATATACAACAATATCTCATATCACCCATAAGCATAACAGTCCCAAAATTTTCAACTACGACGCCTTTTTAGTTTGATTTCAGTTTTCGATTCTTAAAGTGTTTAAAGGGCTATCTTGGGGGATATTTTGAAGAATATTAGACATAAAATTTAAAAGTTTTACTTACTTGTTTGAGAGATCAAAAGAGGGTGGAGGATAGATTTGGATTTACCTTTCGAAATTCTCCTCGGTTTCTTCATTTTTCTTCCTCAAACTCACCTTAACACTCAAGATCAAGGAGTTCTGGTTTCTCTCCCTCACTTGGCCAAAATTTTCATGTAGAGAAGAGGATGTTTGGCTTCCTTCATATAGGCAAAGGCAAGGGGACAAGAGGGGGACATAAAGTACCAAAAAATAACCTTTTTCTTCATTTTAATAAATGAGACTTGAGTTTGATTTGAGTTGATTCAACTTTTGAGGGCTAGAATTCAGGCATGGGGAAGATAAATATATCAAGGGGTCAGTTTGGGGGACAAAAATCAGATCCCCCATCAATCAAGGAATTTGTCTCGATTTTTGTGCCCATATTGTGCAAGAAAATGCATTAAAATTTAATTTGATATATCTTTTTGGTGTCTTTTCCTATTGAGACCTATTATTTTAGTATGTTTATGAGAAATATAGTATTTGCATGTATTATCATAGTTTTCATAGCAATTGATTAAAAAGATGTGGTCTTTTAAGTCAAATTAAGCTATTTTGGCAATATATAATTTTTAAACTTATTTTATTATGTATGAATTTTAATAATAATTTGTTTGCTTTTGTTGACCTATAACACTATTTTATTATGTATATTACTTGTTCAACAAGTATTGGATCATCATAATATTTAATTTAATACATTTCTCATCATTTTAAGCTAAAAATAAAGCAAAAAGTTACTTTTTGGCACACTTCCCAAGGTGGTCGGCCACTAAGGGATATTTTTATTATTTTTGATGTTATTTTGTCATTTTCTACTTAATTGTATTTAAATTCTTGATTTAGGGTATACATGTGTCAAAATTTAAATTTTTAAGACTTTTTGCTGTATTATGGGCAAAATTGTCATTTTACCATATTTATGACGATTTTTTATATTTAGTTCATTATTTTATGATATTTACTTTATTTAGAATATTATGAGATTTTTTGAGTGCTAAGATTTTGTTACCTGTGTTCTGGACTTTTTTAAGATTTTTGGGCCGAACTTAGGGTTTTCGGGTCGAGTTAGGGTTTTGAACCTCCTCCGTATTTTATGGTCTCATGAACTATCCGTCAGTAATACTAGGGTCCGAGCATGGTCATTACAGGATGAGCAGTCTGGATGGGGATTGATTTGTGTTTACCTTTTGTGATAATAGTTTTGGAGTTTTAGTTGTTGGGGTATTTTTGCTATTATACAGTGTTGCTGGGTTTGCATCCGAGATTGTTGATGGTTGTGGGACAGTGTTTGGCTAACTGTCAATGTTGTTGAATTTCAGAGACGAAATTCCTTTAAGAGGGGAGAGTTGTGAGACCCCGACTTATTTTATTTTCGAATTGATTTAAGTATTGATGAAGTTGGAGTTAACTCTTGATCTCGGTGGTGTTTCAGATGAGTTTTTTGAGCTTAGATATGCATGAAAGATATGTGCTGGAGAGAAAACGAGGTTCTAAGGGGTGTTTGGACAAAGATATGTGAGAAATGTTGGTCCTATTTTTGAGTTTTCACCTAGCAACGGCCGCACAAGCGGTGGCCTATTCGCTCGAGTAGGTGTGTGGCAGAGAAGTTATGTCAGTAGGGACCGCTCGAGCGGTGCCCTATCCGCTCGAGCAATGACACCATGGCGCAAAATTCTATAAATATCAAGCTCTTAGAAAATATTTTAAAAATCTTAACTTCATTAGTAAGTTTCATTTTGCTCCACCTTCTCTCTAGATTTCGATGGGCCCAGGGCTCAGTTTTTAGCGATCTGACAGCGAATCCTTGATGCTGGTGTCAAGGGCTTCGCATCTATCCGAACAGAATCCCATTTCATCGAGGTTTATTTTTTGAGGCGTCGAGCTTTTGGCTCAACGAGGTAGGATCCTAGACTATGTTGTCTTTAAAGGATGCTACGTGCAGTTATTTATTTTTTTACCAGTTAAAAATACTTTAAATGTCATATTTTATGTTTAAACCATCTTTGTTCGGATAAAAAGCATGTTTTGCGCTTTTCTTGATTTATTACATTATATGACTTGTTGATGTTCGTAGTTTTTAAAAATGTGATTTTGAAAATAGAGGATTTATAAAAATCTTGAAAACTGTATTTTGGAGGTTTAGAGCTTACTCTCGAGATTGAGTCTCATATTTGAAATATTTTGATAAAGGCAGTGTAAAACATGTTGTGACGTGTTATGGGTTTAGTGAGAGGAACCTTTTGGGTTGGACTCGCGCGTGTATATTTTGATGTAAAATCAAAAGGACCGATTTTGAGATATTGGATCGAGCAACTTTGGGCACGAGTTGCTCCACAGTGAGAGACCAAAAAACTGTACAGATTGAGTTTCTCTACCCGCCGACTAGTGAATCGGGAAAGGAAGTTAGTCTTGTCGGGGTATAGAAGGTTCCGTTACTTCCTATGGCCTGTGTGGCCAGGTTGATTGTAACACTACTTGGGTCTATATGCTCGTCCGACGTCGGTACCTATGTTTGCAAACCACGAGTTAGTAAAATCACGCAAATGTGTTGATGACGAGTGTGTGCGTGCATGTGTGTGTGTTCTCTCGGCTGTGTGATCCGAGTGAAAAATAACATTTTGATTAATGCTTTTCTTTAACTGTTAAACGTTATTTGCATTGTTGAAATATTTGATTTTGAGGATGAAAAACCGTTTTGAGACTTATGGGAGTCTAATGGAAAACTTGAAATTTTATGAAGTAAAACCATTTTGAGGCTTGTGTGGTTAAGTCAAATTTATACTATGTGATTGCATATCTTGCTTTACGATTTTATAGTATGTTTCTATTGGATTTCGGCTCACGTTATGAAAGTTTGTTAAAAACCTTTTCAAGGTGAACGTGATCTTGTAGGTTGACCTTAAGGTGTCCGGAGGTGGCTGATGACAAGACTTTTGTTTTGTCTTGATAGGTAGTTTATACCTTTTGTATATGTTTCATATTTTGGTGTAACATGTTTTAAAGCATATGTAATTCTTACAGCCATGGTGTCGATGTATGCATGATTTATGTTTTCGAGATAAACTACGGGTTGATTGCTATTTTCCATAGTTCTATATTACGATTTTCATTAGTTAGTGCGACGGTTTACAAAAAAGAGTTTTCAAATGATTTATGCTTCAAGGAATATTTTGGATCGACCTAAGCTTCTTTTAAAAAGAAAAAATTTTCTTATCCAAAATTTGTATATTTTGTTTTAAAGGCTTGTCTTTGGGACCGTGACCGTAATCTCTTGGGGTACTCTTTTAAATTAAATAAATCATCGATAGTGCATTTTTACAAAAGTTTTAACCTTGTTTGGGCATTATGATTTTCTATCTGTTTACGTTTGGACGGTTGTGGTGGTTGTTCGTAAGCTTTTCGCATAATTCGGAGTTTGGAGCGTGACAAATTTACATATTAATTGTGTATAATAATTAGATTTAACAAGTTCTAGCATTAAACATCGAAATGAAAATTCAAAATTTGAGTTTTTAAAAATTTTCAAATTTGAGAATTTTTCCAAACGAAAAAATTACCAATCAAACTATTTGTTGTTGTTATTATTGTTGTTGTTGTTATTGTTCATGTTTATATAATTAATTTTGTACAAATATTAAATTTGACTGGATATAAAAACTAGAAGAATCGATTTGCTATGTACAAACATTAATTGATTTGAGAATCGATTGGTGTCTATTGATCAGTTTATCATTGTTGATTTTTTCTCTACTGGTGAATTTTATTCCCTATTAAATTGATTCCATAGTTGATTCCAACTTGTAGTTGTTTCAATAATCGATCTCATTATCGATTAGTAATTTTGAGTAATTTCATGGGAGTTTATGCTATGTTTAATGATTTTATGAATTTTTGTATTAGATTTGGTACATAATTATTTTTTTACAAATATTAGATTGGGCCAATCCACACCTTACAAGAATCATTTTGCTACTATCCCATATTAGAAGAATCGATTCTTTTAAATTAATTCCAAGGATCAGAATCGAATCTAGAGAAACGTTTGATGCATAATTAGTTTGATTTGTTCCTAGTCGTGAATTTTATTTATCATACAATCAATTCTTACTCTTAATCTACTCAATAATCATTCTTTTTTAGGTAGTTAAGTGGGGAAGGGGACCCCAGGTTCGAATCCTGGGATTTATAGGACAAAGGCAACTCTTGGCCATTAGAGCTAGCCACCACATGGTCAATAATCAATTTCATGATCAATTAGTATTTTCATGAGAGTTTATGGTATGATTTAATAATTTTGTGATCATATGTATTTGCTTTATGAACATTTGTGACACTGTTATGATTATGTGTGGACAAATCATTCAATTATATGAGAATTTAAGGTTAAACACAACATAAAATATTTTATGAGAATTTGTTGTTAAATTTTATGGATTTTTCATGGTTTAAGTTATGATTGCATGTAAATTTATGAACCTTTGTGATTTTATGGATTTATGAACAATGAATAGTCGATTATATGAACATTTATGGTTATTATTATAGTTATGGGCGAACAAATTAGTCGGTTATGTGAGGATTTTTTATTAACCACAATGCAACATATTTTATGAGAATTGATAGTACTTTACATTATTTTATAAAATTTGGTAGTGCTTCTATGATTATTTGCGGATAAATTACGATATCATGACAATACAACTTATTTTATGAATATTACTAGTACTATTTATTATTTGATGAACTTTTGTGATTTTTTATAATCATTTATGGATGAAATTGCCCTATTTGTGTTTCATAATAGTTTTTGGTCATTAAATTATGACAACTAGTCCTTATTATTATGACTATATGCGGAAAAACTAGTTTATACGAAGGTTTGTGATTAACCACAATATAAAATATCTTATGAGAATTTGTATTTGGGCTCTATGAATCTCTGTGATTTCAGCTAAGATTGCGTATGGACTTACCAACCTCTGTAATATGAATTAATAAATAATGATAAGTCAATTATATGAATATTTGTGGTCATTATTATGTGTGCAAACAAACTAGTCGATTATATGAGGATTTAAAGCTAAACACAATGCAAAATATTTTATGAGAATTGGGGGTACTTTTTATTATATTGTGAGATTTTGTGGTGTTTTCATGATCATTTGTAGGTAAAATTACGATATAACCATAATACAAAATATTTTAGAAAAATTAGTAGTACTTTTTATTGTTTTGTGATTTTTTTTTTGTTTTTTATGATGTGTATAAAATTAAGATAATTATTTTTTATGAGAATTTTTTGGTCATTAAATCATGATAACTAATAGTTATTATTATGACTAGGTGTGGACAAACTAATCGATTATATGAGAATTTGACCACAATACTAAATATTTTTATGAAAATTTGTGGTACTATTTTATGTTCATTTGTTGATAAAATTATGACATTTGCTTTTTCATGTAAATTATATGGTGATTTCTAGTCATTAAATTATGACAATTAGTGGTTCTTTTATGATAATTTGTGGATAAATAACGAGATTTCTGATTTTATATTATTTAAGTATTTTAACTTGTTAAATGACCAGTTAAATAGGTTAAAACTAACTGATGTGGCTTCATCTGGACTCTTAGCAGGGTGCATATTATACACTATTTTGTCCATTGTGCACGTGAAGCATCATCTTATAAAATATACTATTAAAGTTGAGCATTTTAAAGCTGCTAAAAGCCATTTACTGCATATAAAACTTTTGAAAGCTATTAGTTGACACTTAAATTGGTTAAAATGGATTACACTAACGGAATTAAATTTGAAGATCAAACGGATAGCTTTCGACGATTAAAAAACTGTTTCATCATAATTAATTGTGGAAGTGATCCCACGTGTAAAAATATAAAATGAAATAATTTTGAATTTTGAAATAATAATATAATTTTTTTAAAAATTCCAACAAGACCCTCAATAACTTTTCAAGCTAATTGTGTTTCTAGCCCGGCATGGAGTTTGCTATATCAGAACTTTGAACTTGAATAATCTCTAATGTTGGTGTTTAGTATTATTAAAATTAGTAACTTATAGATTGCAGCTTGTAGCAGAAGTTGCGAGTGCTTGGTAAAAATTGTATGTTGTAGCTAAAATAAAAAAAATAGTTATAATTTATAGTAAAAATTATAAATGTTTAAAATATATTATAATTTAACGCTAAAATTAGTAGCAGAAGCTAAAATGTTTAGTCGTATTAATTAGCCACTCTCCTGAAGAAACAGATTTGGTTAATTATTTTCAGTGAAATTTACTAGGCTCTTTTAAGTAACTTGAATTTATGAAAGTATATATCAAGGGAACCTTGCCCCATTAGAATCACTGCGAGTAGAATATATAGAACCATTTAAGATGCATCGTTTGGTTAATTGAAAAGATCAGCCAAATCATGAAATATATGGCCAATTAACTGTGAAGCGCAAAAAATTTGAAAATAGTCCGTTCAAATATCGGATGTCGGTACGCGTTTGATACACGAGAATATGTATCGGATACGATTGAAAAGAATTCAAAAATTATAATTTTTTTTCATTATACATATGGGACTACGGAAGATATGCACGGGATATATTTTGGATGCAGACATATTTACAAACATTTTGGTTTTTATATTTTTTACTATTTGTTTTTATGTTATTAATGTAGCACCCTCTAGATATCTTTCTCTACGCTTAATAAGAATTTTTTTTTCATTATAACTTACTTTTAATCTGGTTAGTGATCGGATGTTTAAAAATAACAAAATTAATTAACACAGTGCTTTTGATTTAGTTTTATGAATAATAACATATTAAAAATTATTAAAAAAATACTTTTGTATAAATGTATCTTAATTGTACCCATAGCGTACTTTTTTTTTAAAAAAATTTGTTGGATCATTATATTCATATTGTATTTGTATTTTGTATCTATATCTATGCTTCCTCTCGAAATAATTTTAGATAGAGTTCGCTCTGAACATCAACCTGGACTGAACTTAGGTTGGAGTTATCCACCTCCCATGAAAACCTCCAAGTTATGTCTTGGTTTGGCTCAAAATCTTTCGGCTTAAAGTCCAAAAATAAGATGTTATTTTGTTTGTCAAACTTTAACTTTTTACTTTTTTGTTTATTGACTTTTAGCTTTTTTATTACTTTTTTTTATTAACTTAAAATACATTTATATATTTTTAAAAATACCATAATTTTTATTATATATATTTGTTTTTTGTTATAAAAAATATATTTTTAAAACTAAATCGTCAAAATCTATTAAACAAAATTCATATTGAATATAAAACTTTTTAACATAAAACTTTTTGACATATTGTCTTTTGGATTAAAGTCATTTTAAGTCAAAGCTTATCTTATTATGTTTTTATTTTAAGTTATTTTAAAATTCATTAAATAATTTTTTTTTTTTTTTAAATTGCAATCCTTAGCAACAAACCCTCTCAGATTTCTGGAAGTTATCCAAAAATTTCTCAACCGTAGAACTGCCTGGACATATGTACCAGCCATTATTCGTTCATTAATAACCTCATCCAGGAGTACACCTACCACACCTAATTATGTATTATTACTGTTTAAACCAGTTTTGTTGATCTCATTTTAATTGTGTTTTATCATTAGTTTATTCTACCAATGTCAATACCATGATTTCCTCCAATTTCTTTCCTAATTTGGAATCAAAATAAGTAAATGAAGTTCATTTTAAATCTAATAATGTTCATTTTAAATCTCATGAAGTTGTGGAAAACAGAAAAATGGGCCCTTTAGAGTGTAACTCACTTTTGGGGTTGTGGGTATTAGGTAGTAGACAGGGATGTTTTGGCTTTATTGGCATGGGATACATTCCTTCAACTGGATTTTTATACTAACCTTGATGTTATATAGCACCTTTACATTGTCTACTACTTCCATTTTCATACCTTTCACTCTTTATCTTTGAAATTAAGTAATAATTATATGATTTTTTTTCTTTTTGATCAGAAAAAGTTAAAAGCCTAAATGCATTATAAATTCGGTATAATGTCAGTTAAAGAAGTAAAGATGCAGCCCAACACTCTCCAGATGGAGTGACAAAGGCCTCCACACAAAGGAAAAAAAATATATTGGGGATCTAATTAAACCTCCACAAAAGGAAAATCACAAAACTCCACGTAGAGAAAAAAAAAAAAGAAGCTTTTAAATTATGCTCTTAAAATTGGCAGAATGAGTATGGATTTGAAATAAATTGGTTTCTACTTGGTGTTTCACTTTTAATATTGAGAAAATTATTTTTTTATATGTCAAAAAAATTGTAGACTGTAACAATCAATCAACACTTCAGCACATTGACACATTCAATGCTCCCACAACTTTATTTAGATATGGAGTTGAAGATACTATATTTTACTTTTCAGTGTATGCAGGAAATTCTATATGTGATAAATAGCATGACAAACAACCGCACTTAACCCATTTCTTTCGGCTCAAGTGTTGATGGTCACAACAATCTCACTAGTCCAAAGATGATTACAACACTTTGTTGCCTTCGAATTTGACCAATGGATCGCTTTCATCCTCATAACAACTCCTTCTGAGAGGAACATGTGGAGAAAAGCATAACGATTCTTCGGCATTACTCAAGAGTGCCACAACTGTGACCGCATAAACGATGACTTATTTCCTCTCCAATTGCAAAGCTCCACGATAGGTTTTGACACGCACACTAAGCTCCACGCGCCATGGTGTTTTCCACGAAGCTAGAAATTATTGAGCGACCTTTGCGTTTAGTTGAAGTAATACTCGCGAGTTTATTGATTGTCGGCTTATCTGATTTAAACATTTTCCATAGTCAATGATCAATAGATGATACTGAAACACTTTTGCAATAGGAGATTTATTTGTTTTTGAGAAGCGCTGGACAGATTTAGATGGTTCAAGTAGCTGGGACTTGGGAGACTCTTCTTGAACTTAGCAATTCTTGACAGTTCCCTATCAGTACCAATTTCTCAATAACAGATTCTATTTTACTCTAAACTTTTCTTTTTTTTTTATTGGCAAAAGAGAACTAATTTATATATAAAAGAAGGATGAATAACATCTGAAGGATTGAAATACCCTTGAAAAGAATAGCATCATTGCTTTAGCATTAATCAGTACTGGGGAAGAGCAACAGCACAATTTTTCTATGCCATCTGATCTTCATTCTTTCATTTGTCCATAAAGCAATCATCTAACAAAAAGAAAAAAAGAGACAATAAAATAAAAGATAGATATTAAAAAAGGAATCAGATACGTTTAAAGCTCTAAAATTTTGAGACATTTAGATCACAATTCTTGTGTTCTCACTTTAGACTATAGATTCCCACCCAACAGAAAATAATTGAATGAAGGGAGATTTACGAAATTGGATGAACTTTAGCTCAGCCGAAAGATTGCCCAGAATGTTTAATGTATAATAAATAGACGCATTACCTGTGGGAATTATGAACATTAGCTCAATTAAAAGATTGCTTGGGTGTTTATTGAAACATGAAATAGATGTACGGAGGAAAAAGAGTATTTATAAAAGATGAAGGACCAAAGTGAAATTTCAATAAAAGTTGGAGGGCTCAAGCATAATTTGCGCATAAGACAAATTACCTATGGGAATGAGTAACGAGTTTGTGTATGGGCATCTCGCTAGAGTCTGCAATGGGCAGTTAAAATGCATCAATGTGCACAATACGTCACTCATCAATACCTACCAATAAAGTTTTGAAACATTCTGCTAATGTTGTGCTATTCTTCAAAGTGAAGAGGCTTGTTGGCTATTATGTATGGCATTGGATTTGGGCCATGCACATTTGTGTTCGAGTCTCATCACTTTTATTTCTCGAAGTGAGAATGGAGTGATAGTAGCCAGTTTTCTATGCTACAAAGCTAGATGCCTTTGTTTGCACCAATGTTAAATTATATATCTATCAATGATCACTACAAGAAAATGACGTTCACTGACGTACTAATTCGTCGCTAAAGGATATGAAAAACGTCAGTATTGACTTTTGCCTACGAACCTGATAGTCATTGCTGCCCAGAGTCTTGTTTTAAGTTGGATCATCAATTTTTATTCTTCAACTTCTTTTTTCTTTTTTCAATTAATTATCCAAAAAAAAGCTATGAAATTATCGTTACGAATGAGTGAGAAAAACCAGAAACCAAAAGAAACTAAAAACTGAAAGCTCTGTTATTTCTTGCATCTTACTCGATACAGTCACCTTGCTCCTATTTATACTCGAACAACTCACTGATAGGTTATGTTATTACAACAGCTGGCACCAGCTCCACTAACCAACTGCCTAACTAAACACTAACCAACCGAGACCTCTTTTGATCTAGCTAAAACTCCAGATTGGTCCCTTCTAGTTGCTGAAGCTTCGGTGGATGCTGAAGGTTTCTTCATCCTCTGGAATGGATACTCTATCATCCCTCCGCAAGCAAATGGTAGGCACAGAGCAGACTAGAAGCTTGTCTTGAAGATAGTGAAACCGAGAAATAGATAGAGGTTTCGTAAAGATATCAGCAATTTGCTCACAGCTAGAAATGTGGGAGAGTAAGGGATATAGACACCAATTTGTGACGCACATAATGACAGGCAACCTCAATGTGCTTAGAACGAGCATGGAATACCAGATTGGTAGCCAGAGAAATCGCAAAGGTGTTGTCACACCAGAGAAGAGGAGTGGAAGGAGCAACATGAAGATCAGATAAGAGCATTTGGACCCAGGATAGTTCGGCAGCAGCATGAGCCAAGGCTCTGTACTCTGCTTCAGCAGAGGATCGTGACACCACAGACTGCTTTTTAGCAGACCAAGAGACAAGATTTGAGCCAAGGTAAACACAAAAACCAGAAGTGGATCGCCTATTGATATCATCACCAGTCCAATCAAAATCGGAATAGGCTGAGAGCTGAAAACAGCTAGGCTGAAAAAGAAGGCCATAAGGGAACCTTGAATATACCGGAGTATGTGTTTAACAGCAATAAAATCGGCATTAGTAGGAGATTTCATATGCTGACAAACATGATTAACACTAAAGGAAAGATTAGGACAGGTGATGGTAAGATATTGAAGTGCACCCACAAGGCTACAATAAAGAGAAAGATGAGAAAATGGCAAGGAATCAGAAGGCCGAGAAACAGGCTTGAGAGACTGAGGAGAAGCACAAGGCTTACAGGCAGTCAACCCAGCCTTGGTAATGATGGCAGCAACATAGGTGGACTGAGAAAGGAAAAAGCCTTGAGGAACAGAGGCAATTGAGATGCCCAAAAAATAGGAAACATTACCCAGCTCCCTCATAGAAAAGGCAGAATGCATGTGATGAAGCAAGAAAATAAATATAATTAGAATCATTAGCAGTCAACAAAATGTCATCAACATAGACCAAAATAACAGCCATGACAGTAGAGGTCTCGTAGATGAACAAGGAAGAATCATTGTAGCTATTTTTAAAACCAAGTTTAAGAAGAAAAGAAGAGAAGGTGGAGTACTGATCGGTACGTAAAAATGCCGATCAAATTCTGCAAAGTAAGCTTTGCTAAGACTTGATTATGTGTTTACTAATATATTTTAATAGTGTTTCAATGTTAGCATAAGAAGAAGCAAGAGGGTGGAAAAATTAGTTAAAATGGATCAAAAGCTGTAAAAGGTCAATAATTCCAATATGGGAGCCAAATGATCAAAGCAACGTTGTTTCTGTTAGATCTCAAGACCCGATGACCCGGCACCATGAGTGGTAATACCTCAAAGTTTAAGAAATTTGGTAAAAAAGTTCAACGGTGAAGAAAATAAAGTTTTAAAAGAAGTTCGACAAAAAATATGAGAAAAATGTGTAAAAATAATTGATGTACCTTCACTATTTTGATCATAACTTTTTTTAAACGATGTATTTTGATATGATGCTAGAACCATTGGAAAATAGACTTCCGGGGCTTCAATTGGGACATAAGAATGACCCTATTCGGAGTTCGGATGAAGGATTTATACTCGTTTGAAGTCGGGACAACAGCACAGTGCGTTTTTGCAAAATTCCGTCCGGACAAAAATTGACCAGAATGATTTGCGTACGGACGGAAATATGGGCATCTGGACGGAAATGCTACTGTTTGAAAAGCGTCCGGATGGAATGGGACAGTCAAAAGTTGAATAGAACTCTACAACAAGGGACGCGCAACACTACTATATATACAAGGCTTAAGGGAATCATTCAAACACTTCTAAATCTTCAAAAATCATATTGAAGACTTATCAAGAGGCAAGTGTGGCAGCTCGAGAAGTGACGAAATATGAAGATGGAGGCTTGAGAACCAGTTCTTGTTCAACTCTTCATGGATTCGAGCCGAAACATGATCGGTTGATCTTCTTCTTCCTAAGGGATGATGAATCCCTAATCGATATCTTAGTGTAGTTTAGATTTCTATTTCTTTTCTATTCAGATTCAATTTGTTGTATGATTTAGAGACGTTGACGTTTGATCAACGAGCTTTTAATTTAATTATCTAGTTTCTATTTTTACTTTCTGTAATTGTAATGACGAGATCATTCAACTGTTATATGCTCTTGTTCTTATCCAAACGTGAGGTATCTTATGCTCGGATAGGATGGGTCGTGCCGGGATCACTCGAACGATGCGTGCCACGTCTAAGATAGGATATGTCGGGTTTCAATTCGACCTTATCCTGTAGCAAATCTGTGTCAATCTTGTAGTCGTAACCGGATTGAATTGAATCGAATGAATGAAATAGAATCTGAATGAAACTAAAATACTGACTATGGTGAATTTAAATCCTTAGAAAATCTTTTCTTATCTAAATAAAATCTTTTATTTTTACATTAAAATAAACAAATCTTTTTATAAAAGAGAATCAGATAATATTTTAAGTTAACAAATTGTAATTCCGTCCTATAGTCCCTGAGGAATGATACCTGAACATTAATCACTATTCTATGAAATCGTAGTTAATTTTAGGATTTTCAATATTTATTTTAGTACGGTACGATAACGAACTAATTTTTAGCGCCGTTGCCAAGGACCATTTGCACGGATACAATTTTTATAGTTAGAATTTTATTCAGTTTCTCTTTCTTCTTTCCTATTGTAGTGAAGTATTTTTCTCCTCTTTCAGGTTTTTGAAAATGAACAAGATGTGAAGACAAACGGTTCATCCCTGTCCAAATACTATAAGTCCTACCTTTTGTTTTGTTTTATTTAAAATCAGAGAAAACTAGATTTAGGGGGGCTTGTAGCCTACGAACAGTACTTCTTTTTATTTTATTTTGCATGCTTGGTCGCCGGTCATTGCACACACAGCTAGCACCGTTTGATCCCGAGATTGAACGAACCTTTAGACATAACCGAGCTATCTTGTACTCTTCTCTACCTTTTCTCCCTCTTCTGACCACCTCTGACCCACAAATGGCAAAAAACAACCAAATAGACCAATATACCAAATCACTGATAGAGTATTATACTCCGTTAGAATATATGTCGCCCTCTTGCATTCAGCCTCCCATGATTAGGGCAACACACTATGAAATTAAGTACAACATAATTAAAATGTTACCATCTTTTTTTAGACTTAGTAATGAGGATCTATACAAACACATTGATGAATTCCTTGAGATATGCTCAACTTTTAAAATTAATAATTTCTCAAATGAAGTCCTTAAAATGAAACTGTTCCTTTTCTCCCTAAAAGACAAAGCCAAACATTGGCTTAACTCTTTAGAAGTGAACACGATCACAACTTGGGTCAAATTATAACATGAATTTCTCAAAAAGTATTTCTCGATAGGTAAGACCAACCAAATTCGACGTACCATTACGAGTTTTACCCAACTCGACGGCGTGACCTTTCACAAAAACTTGGGAATGCCTTAAGGATCTCATTAGAGCCTGTCCTCATCACTAGGTACCGAAGTGCCAATTAGTCCAATGTTTTTATGACGGGTTGACACCTCAACACCGTCAATTTGTTGATGCCTCTTGCGGTGATACCTTTATGTAAAAAAACGAGAACAAGGTGTGGAGCCTTTTTGAGTGTTTAAGTAAAAACTCCCAACATCAAGCCTCAGCATCTCGTACTGACAGGTTTATTGCCTCATCCTCTTAGAAAACCCGAGACATTTACGAGGTCACACAACCTCACGATCTATTCAATCAAGTGACGACATTGACCCAAAAGTTGGACCAGCTCCTATCTGGTGGTCTCAAATCTGTACCTTCTGCCCCACTTCCTGCCTTTCAAGACACATGTGCATTGTGTGCCAGCCCAGCCCACTTTTTCACCGATTGCCCAGCCACTGCCCAATACCCTAAATTCGTGCAAGCATAAGTTAATGTAGCACAAGGTTTCTCCTAACCGAGTAATGACCCATTCTCGAACACATATAACCCGGGATAGAGAAATCATCCCACTTTGTCTAGGCGACAGCAACCCAATCAAGGAAACATGTCAGCACCACTGCCTAGGCCCGCATATCCCAACACTTATAATCCTCCAACCTATGCACCTCCTATTCCACAACCAGCCCCTCCGGCCCCTTCTTGAAACTCAACTTTTGAGGAGCAAGTATTGCAAGCCCTGCAATAACTAGAGGCGAACACTTAGCTTCTACACTCACACTCTCAGTCCATTACTAATCTAGAGACCCAAGTTGGGCAGCTAGCTGCCGCCCTCAATCACCGAGAGGAGGGAAAATTACCAAGTCAGCCGGTAAGTAATCCTAAGGGTCAGCATGTAGCCGAGAATCGACAAGTTGTGAGTACTCACCATGAGCAAGTGAATGCAGTTTTGACCATAAGGAATGGACGAGAAGTAGAGACCTGTCCTAAAAAGTTAATAGCATCTGCACTCCCTAGAGACCCGGAGCCGTCTGATGGCTCTAACATCGACCCACTTGTCATACCCTCTACATCTCCAGCATCTACTGCTGTACCTGCCCCTTCCCCCTCTTCTCTTTCGACCTCACCAGTAGCCCCTCCGGGACTTAGAGTGCCCTTTCCATCTCGTATTAACTCACCTTTCCCTTTTTTAAAGAAGGGAGCAACCATGGAAAATATTATGAAGGTATTTAAGCAAGTTAAGGTCAATGTGACAATCCGGTACATGCTTATTTTGTTTTTTCTTCACTTCCAGTTAAATGTTGTGGTATGAAAAAATTTTGAGTATGTGTTTTAAATAAAATCGCCGTTAGTAATCGAATTAATGAGTTGTGGAATGATTTTAGGATATAAAATAATGATTAATATTGACAAATATGTTAATGAAAAAAGCTGAAATGAGGTAATGAGAGTGAGGTTGGAGATTAGAGTTTAGATCAAAGAAATTTGCTAAATTTTAGGTTCAACGATCACCGCTCGAGCGGTGGGTGTCCGCTCAAGCGGGCTATTGGGATAAGTTTAGAAAGTTCTCGAGCTTTGGAGAAAAATTGAGGGTTATTAAATATAACCCACAACTATAAGCCACATGAGACTTTCATTATGTAGGTTTCTCATCTCCTCGCTTCTCTTCTTCTCTCCTTGAGAGAAAATACCACCATACTCACAAAACCCTAACCTCCCTTTCTCAAATCTTGAAAATTGAGGCTTGATTGAGGGTGAGCAAGGGTGGAACTCAAGCTTTGAAGCAAGAAAATTGAAGATAAAGCATTAAGAAGGCAAGAACACCCAGAACTCAAACCCTATGTGGGGAGATCGGAAGAAATCTCAAGCTTGTGAGTAAACCTAAGGTAGGATCTAGATTCTCTCATATATGTGTGTTGTTTTGGGTTGATACTTTATTTATATGAGTAAAAATCTAGTTGATTTCATGTGAAATTTGAAGATTTGATAGGTGCGTGTGGGTTGAGTTGGGTTTTATGAAAATGGGGGTTTTTAAGAAGTGATTAACCATGATATTTGAAGATTTGTGGTATAAATAGGGTTTATGAGACTTGAACTCAATGTTTTTGGGTTGGAAATATGGATTGGAAGCTTAATTGTGAGTGTTGGTGTGTTGTGGGGTTTAGAACTCAAAACAAGGAAAGTTTTGGAGTTTTCTCGGATGACAGTGCGCTCGAACAAAGCCCTGTCCGCTCGAGCGCCCCTCTGTCCGCTCGAGTGGACTGCTACGCTGGGTCAACTTCAACTGATCATATCTCCCTCATTCGGACTCCAAATTGGGTCATTTTTGTACTCAAACTGAAGTTCTGAAAGTCTTCTTTCCAATGACACTACTCTTCACGGTAAAATTCTTTTTGTAGAAAAAGTTATGATTAAAATAGTGAGGGTATATCAAATTCTCTTAACCACTTTTCACCCATTTTCGACCGAATGTTATGAAAAATGTTGTTTTCATCATCATTGGACCATTTTATCAAATTACTAGTCCTTTGGGTTAGTGGTACACTTACATAGGTATACTTAGGTTGGAAAACATGCTTGGGACCCGTTGGTTGGATTTTACAATGAAAGTGGGTCTCAAACTTATATATGTATATATATGCACATGATGGGTGCATTCTTATTTTAAAATGGAATGATCTTGATTGAATTAACCTTGTGTTGTTGGCACTTTGCAAATTTGGTAAAAGAGATATTAATTATGAGAAATTGTGTATTGAAGTATATGATACATTTGATTTGAAAGGAAAGATGAATACTAAAACAGAATGTGGTTGGGAAATGAAAGGAGAAATTAGAACTTGGTATTAAAATGATAAATTGTGGCAATGATTGGGAGAAGAACCAGTTATGGGTTGGACTCCCAGATTGTGAAAATGAAAGTAATTAACAAATAATGAACTGTATTGATTGATCTGAATTAAGTTGGGCTTGCACAGTTCCGCAGTAAAAGACCGAAAACTTGCGCAAGATGAGGACCACATGCCCACAGGTTAGCCCCCGAAATGTGGTGTTGTGTCGTGATGAGTTATAGAGCGACCCATTCCACAACGGCTTCGCGTAGCTTGTTAAGGGTGAATGGGGCGAGATTTCTATAAGCTGCGTCCGACACCGGTTCATTAGATGTGATAGTATATTGTAAAAATCGGGTAATAAAATAAAAATGTGAATAATGTGGAAGTAAGGGATGATTTAAAATGGGTTCAATGAATGTGACTAATGAAATAAAGAATTAATGCAATGAAAAACAAATGAATAAAGGGAGATAAATTTGTGTGCGTGGGTGTGTGTGAATAGAAAACCACTTGGTGAAACGTGCACATTTATCTCAGTTACACTCATCACACCTCACAAATCATGCATTACATTTGAATTAATCTTTATCTTACGAGTTTCGGCTTATGTATGTTTGCTAAACCATTTCAGGTTCCGAGGAGCAGAGATGATACCTAGGCCATGGATACATTTTGGGAAGGCCTAGCGGATGGACCTAGCATTTCTTTTGTTTTATGTTTTGTTTGTACATAAGGTTAAGGAAATGGATGTAATTAAAATGATAATGTAATGTTGAATGTATGTTGCCACAAACTCTGCAGTGGTTTTGTAAATAAAATTTTAAAACTTGGTTCTATAGTTTGAATCTTCTGATGGCATATATGAAATATTTTTCTTATGTTTGGAAAATTATCAATGAATACAATTCATGTAAGGTATGACCTAGGGTTTAGTTCACGGACTCGAGGTTCGGCTCGTGACAATCAACCACCCTCTTCTGGATGATATAAAGCAAGTCCCGTCCTACGCCAAATTTCTTAAAGACCTTTGTACCAAAAAACGCAAGGATATGACACATATCCCTAAGAAAGTATGTCTTACTGAGCGAGTGAGCTCCATTCTCACGCACAACACTCCCCTAAGCTCAAAGACCCTGGTGCTCCTACTATCTCGTGTGTTATTGGAAATCATTCAATCGATAGAGCACTCCTTGATTTGGGCGCTAGTGTTAATATACTCTCTTACTCGGTATATGAAGAACGTGGTTTGGGAGATTTAAAGCCCATGCCAATCACCCTTCAGCTGACCGATAGATCTGTCAAAGTCCCATGTGACATAATAGAAGACGTCCTTGTCCAAGTCGATAGGTTCTTCTTTCCTGTCGACTTTGTCGTCCTTGATGTGGAGCCGGTACATGACCCGAAAAAGAAAATTTCTCTCATATTGGGTCGACCCTTTTTTGCTACAACCAATGCCTGTATTAATTGTAGAACTGGGATAATGGATGTATCCTTTGAAAACATGCACATGAAGTTAAATATTTTTAACGCTTACCACCAGCCGTCAAACGAGAAAGATTGCTTTTTAGTAGACATATTTTCAACGCCTACCACCTGCCCTCGAACGAGGAAGATTGTTTTTCAGTAGACATGATTGAGACCCTAACTATTAAGACACGTCTCCATAACTCACCTCGAGAACCTATAGGAGCCATTGAGTTATGTAAACTAACGCCTCACAAAGATGTTCCTCCTTGGAATGTTGGATTTGAGCCACTGCACCTTTTTTCTTGTGCATCACCTATTTTCACTTGCGGTCCACCATTGAGCACTACGTGGCAACCACCATTGGCCACTCTTCAGTCAACACTTATAGGACCAGCTGCCACCCTTCTAGCTACAAGAAAAGGTTAAGCTTCTAACCTGTCATCACGTCTGGCTGAAAACGTTAAACTTAGCCCTTCTAGGAAGGAACTCAGGTCTTTATTGCTTTCTTTAAGTGTTAAAAAAAACTAAAAAAAATTCAAAAAGTTGTTTCTTTTCATTATCCTGTATATGTTAGTTCTTCTGTACTTAAATTCTTTGATATATTTCTGTTTGGATACTTGGCACTAGCATTTTTTAGAATAAGCATTTTTCTCAAACTTTTCAGACCAAGTGAAATCTTATACCGTTTTATTTTTGCATTCTATGTCTGTTCTCATCCAATGAGGACATTGGATAGTTCAAGTTGGGGGTAGGCGTTTCACTTTATCACTTTAGTTTTTGTTTTTATAAGTTTAGTTTTTGTTTTTGTTTTTGTTTTTTTTTTTAAATGTGTTTTTAATAAATTTAATTTAGAAGTATGAATCTTATACCTCGGATAAATTAAGGCGTGTGACTTTTGCGTTGCTAAAATTTTTATGAAAAATAGACTATGGACTTATACACTTAGGTTTAATGCACTGCACACTCAACGACTTATTTGGTTTTCACATTAATGAATGTTGATAGTGAGAACAACTTTAAAAACAAAAATGTGGAGACTTAACCCTTAGTGAGTTTTTGAGACTATCATTCTTTTCTGAGAGATTTTTCTATATTTACTCACATGACATTTTATTTTTGCTTGCATTAGTCGTTGATTAATCTCGTTATTTATTCATTTTGGCTAAAAGTTGAAAACATTATTATAAGTTTCATTTGGAATTTTCTAAAATAAGGACTATGCAATGGACTATGTCAAACTTGAAAAGGGATTTTAGGCCATGTTTCTATATTTGAGCATGTTCTTATTTTCGTTATTCAATTTACCCAAATCTCTCTTTTTAAGCCTTTTACATGTAAGTCGTTTCTTGTTCCCCTATTATATTTACAAATGTCATGTGAACAAGATAGTGGCTACATAGGTAAAATAAAGTCTACAATAAAATAAAATAAAATAAAAAGAGTTTGTGAAAAAAAAAAGAGAAAAAAATATGAGAAATTTTTATAAAAAAAATTAAAAAAGAGAAAAAAATGAAAAAAAAAATTGAATGAAAAAAAACGGCAAAGAAAATGGACAATTGAGTGGGAAAAAAAAAACAAAGAGAGATGATTGAGTAAATGGCAAAATCTGAAATTCTGTGGAGTATAACATCAAAAGTTGGCTTTGGGAATGGTGAATGTGATAAATAAATGAAGAAAATGAAAAATTGAGTGATGTTTACCAATTAACCTGTTTCAAGACATTATATACACTCAACTCTAGCCTTAATACATATTTTTCCTACCTAATGCTACAATAAAAAATAAAGACCTATTTGATCTCAAGAATAACATAGTTTAATGTGTGAAAATAATTGATAGAAAATGATGAATGAATCACTCCATATATTCTCAATAATTGGCATTTTAACCACGAAATTAAGAGTCATTCTTTGAATTCAGCATCTTTTTGGGTCAAAAGTATGCAAAATATATTTGATTTGTTTAACATAACCTCTGCCGCATACTACAAGTGCACCTATATATAAACATGTTTCTAAGTGTTTAATTATGAGTGATATCAAGTGAGAATTAAAATCGAGACATAATTTTGATAGAAGTTTAAACTTTAAATGTTCAGAAGCATGATACCAAGGCACGTAGTTAAGTCTTCACACACACTAAGTCTAGGTCTGTGGAAAGTTATTTATAAAGATGGAAGTAACCATAAAATTGTACAAATTGATTGTCGAGAATATGAAATTCACAATTTTAACTTGTTTTTCAAAATGCACGTGGTTGATGTTTGCAGGTATCATATCTGGAAACCCTCACGAGACTATAACTCGTCCACTAGAGGTAACCTAGGGGTTTAAAGGCTTATTGCACATGCTAAGTGCAATCGTGTATCCTATGAAAATGGACTTTAGTTAGGTTAGTTTAATTGCCTTTTATTTTTGCTTTGCTCGAGAACTAACAAAGTATAAGTTGAGGGATGTGATCGGTCCGTAAAAGTGCCAATAAAATCCTGCAAAGCATGCTTCACTAAGTCTTGATTATGTGTTTACTAATATGTTTTAGTAGTTTTTTAGTATTAGCATAAGAAGAAGCAAGATGATGGAAAAATTAGTTAAGATGGATCAAAAGCTGTAAAAGGTCAATAATTCCAACATGGAAGCTAAAGGATCAAAACAACGTTGTTTCAGTAAGCTCTCAGGACCCGATGACCCGGTACCATGAGTGGTAATACCTCAAAGTTCAAGAAATTTGGTAAAAAGGTTCAGCGGTAAAAAAAATAAAGTTTCAAAAAAAGTTCGACAAAAAATATGTGAAACATGTGTGAAGAAAATTGACATACCTTCACTATATGGTCATAACTTTTTATAGAAAATGAATTTTGATATGAGGCCTAAACCATTGGAAACTAGACTTCCAGGGCTTCAATTTGGACGCACAAATGACACTATTTAGAGTTCGGATGATGGACTTATGTTCGTTTGAAGTCGGGATAACAGCATAGTGCATTTTTGCAAAATTCCGTTCGGACGAAAATATGGGCGTCCGAACAGAAACGCTACTGTTGAAAAAGCATCCGGACGGAATGGGAACCATCCGAATGGAACAGGACAGTCAGAAATTGAATAGAACTCTACAACAAGGGGCGTGGATCACTACTATATATACAAGGCTTGGGGGAATCATTCAAACACTTCTAAATCTTCAAAAATTAGATTGAAAACTTATCAAGAGGTAAGTGCGGAGGATCGGGAAGTGACGAAAAGATGAAAGTAGAGGCTCGAGAACCAGTTCTTGTTCAACTCTTCATGGATTCAAGCCGAAACACGATCAGTTGATCTTCTTCTTCCTATGGTATGATGAACCCCTAGTCAGTATCTTAGTGTAGTTTAGATTTCTATTTCTTTTCTATTTAGATTCAATTCGTTGTATAATTTAGAAATGTTGACATTTGATCAACGAGCTTTTAATTTAATTATCAAGTTTTCGTTTTTACTTTCCGTGATTGTAATAACGAGATTATACAACTGTTATATGTTCTTGTTTTTATCCAAATGTGAGATATCATATGCTCGAATAGGACGAGTCGTGCCGGGATCACTTGGACGATGTGTGCCACGTCTAAGATAGGATATACCGGGTTTCGATTCGACCTTATCCTCTAACTAATCCGTGTCAGTCTTGTAGTCGTGACCGGATTGAATTGAATTGAATGAATGAAATAGAATCTAAATGAAACTAAAATACTAACTAGAGTGGATTCAAATCTTTAGAAAATCTTTTCTTATCTAAATCAAATCTTTTATTTTTAGTTTAATTTAATTTTAAAATTTTAGATTAAAACAAACAAATCTTTTTATAAAAGATAATCAGATAATATTTTAAGTTGTGAAATTGTAATTCCTTCCCTTAGTCCCTGAGGTATGATACTTGAACTTAACCACTATTCTATCAAATAGTAGTTAATTTTAGGATTTTAAATATTTATTTTGGTACAGTACGACAAGGAACGAAATACCAAGCCCGAGGGGCTTGTTTGAGTCCATAAATGGCCTTATGTAACTGGCAAACATACGAGGGATGTTGACGATCAATGAAACCTTGAGATTGAGCCATATAAACTTCATCATCAAGAACACCATGCCGGAATGCATTAGATATGTCAAGTTGTTTAAATTGCCAATTAAAATGAAGAGCTAACAAGAGAATAATGCGAATAGTAGGTTGTTTAGAAACGGGACTAAACGTATCATGAAAATCAACTCCAAGTTTTTAGAGATTGCCTTTGGCAACAAGGCGAGCTTTATGATGAGCAATAGAACCACCAGAGTTCTTTTTGAGTTTGTAATCCCACTTACAACCAATGACATTTTTTGAGGAAGGACAAAGCACTAAGGACCAGGTATGTTGCCGGTGAAGAGCAGAAAACTCATCATGCATTGCAGCAACCCATTTAGAAGAAGTAGCAGCTTCCTTAAAATTGGAAGGTTCAGTTGAGTCAAAAGACAAAGAGGAAGAGGTAGTCATTGTGGAAGTACCTAAGGAAGCTGAAAGGAGAGAAGGAATAACGGATTTGGACCGAGTAATCGTCGGATGATGGTTCAGTTTAGGAGGCTGAGAAGAAGAAGAAGAAGAAGAAGAAGAAGGTATGCGTGAACTGAGAGGTGAAGGCAAAAGAGGTAAGTCATTGGAAATAGATTAAATAGGAAAAGAAGTGGAAGGAATATTGAAAGGAACAGCAAGGGAGGTAGTGGAAGAAGAACCCGGAGATGAGGATGTACTGGCAGTAGAAGTGGAGGGTGAAGATGTCGAAGAAGAAATAGAGGTAGAAGAAGTGGGGCTGTGAGCTGGGGAAGTAGATGGATGAGAAGGCATAGGCATAGGAGACCAGAAAAAAGAAGAACGCATAAGAAGGACCAAATGAAGGAGTGGCAGGGGAAGTAGCAAAAGGGAACACAGACTCATGAAACTAAACATGCCAAGAAAGAAAAACCTTACCAATTATAGGATCCAAGCAGCAATAACCTTTGACGGAGGAAAGATACCCAAGAAACACAAAGGGTATGAAATGTGGTGCTAATTTATGAGCACTATAAGGACGTAGCCAAGGAAAACATTAGCTACCAAAAACGCGAAGGATAGAATAGTCAGGAGGTTGTTTGAACAGAACCTCAAATGGTGTTTTATTATGAAGTTTAGAAGATGGTAAGCGTTTGATGAGAAAAGTGGCTGTAGCCACGGCATCAAACCAATAAGATAAAGGCATCAAAGACTTATGAAGAAGTGCAATGGCAGTCTCGATTATATGGAGGTGCTTTCGTTTGGCCACACCATGTTGTGGGGGAGTATAGGGACAACTAAACCGATGAAAAATTCCTTTAGAACATATAAACACAGACATTTGTTTATTAAGAAACTCAGTCCCACCATTAGTTCGAAATGTCTGAATGCGAATGTGAAACTGAGTTTCAAAGAAGGCAACAAAATCTGTGAATTTAGAGTAAACTTCATTCGTGTAAGAGAGAGGATACAACCAAGTAAATTTGCTAAACTCATCAATGAACAACAAGTAGTAACGAAAAACAGAATTAGAAACAGTAAAAGGACCCCATACATCACTATGAATTAGTGAGCCATGCTTATTAACAATGGTCTGTGAAGGTGTGCAAGGCAACCGATGGCTCTTAGCCAATGAACAATTAGTACAAGACAAAGCATTTAAAAGAACAATGTCTAGATGTTTAGCAATACACTAAAATTTCCCAAAGGAGGGATGTCCAAATCTAATATGCCAGGTTGATGCAGTAGAAGATAGCGTACTGGTGCATAAGAGAGCTCGACAATCAAAAGAAGAAGGCTTAAACAGTGATGACAGCTGATACAAGCCATTGATGTTGGACCTTTATGCAGAACTCGATTCGTGGCCTTGTCCTGAATCACAAAGGAACCGGTGTCAAAGATAACCAAGCAATTGTTATCTTTAGTGAATTGTGTTGGGAGAATTTCCAACGCCGACATAAAATACATGCTCGGGGATCCAAAAAATACATCTTTATTAAACTTTCAAC
>JAOTRH010453406.1:0-64285 GCA_034768845.1 Heliamphora exappendiculata | reverse complement strand
GACAGAAGACATGTCTTAGTTGCTCAATTTATATACTTAATATCTTCCTGAAATAGATAGAAAGAAGAACTCTTTTCTTTCGCACTTCGAGGCGCTGTCAAGACTCGGACCATTGAGAGTCTATTTCGTTCAAACCGATTATACCATTCTGAGTCCATTAAGTCACTCGCAGAGGAAGAAGCTAATCAAAGCCCACGTCCCTCTCGCATACCTTTTGAATGCATCTTTTGGATATTAATATACTAAACCGTACTGGGATTGGGCTTTAGCACGCACTGACTATAGATGTCTGGGTGGCGCTCTCCTGAAGACAATGAATGAGACGAATGTCGCCGCTAGTCCTTTTCTCATAACCAATTCTCCACTCCTGGGGTAGACATATTCTTTAATGTGATGAATTCCGTTAAATACGACGTCGGGGAAGACCCACGCTAGCCTCCCGTTATGTGCCAAAGCTTGAACAGTTGCCTTTTTTTACCTTAAGATAGAAGAGTGGTCGGCTGATTTGTTTCCTACAGGCCCACGAGAGACGGATTTCAAGCGATGAACAGGACGGACTGGGGCCCATTGCCCATTCCTGATGCACACGGCTAGCTTGGCTCCCCTAGGGATTCTAGTGTTATAAATAGCATGATCATCAAACATCAGATATAATGGTCCATGTCTAGACCTATTATCATACCAAAGGGATATTTTCTCACCATTAGCTATTCTCCATGCAATGTGCTGTTGAGCCTTCCCTCTTAGCTGCAGGATTTTCCTCCAGGACCAGGAGGCAGACATCCTGGAAAGCTATTTTACAGCCCCCTTTATCAAGAGAAGACCCCTTCCACAAGAATCTCATTAGCACCTGCTCCACTTTTTTGATGACAGCAAAAGGCAAGACAAAGGAAGAGGACCAATATACCTGAATTGCTTGGAGAACTTACTTGATCAGTTGAGCCCCCCCTGCAAAGGATAGGCAACGGTTAGCACCGGACCTAGCCCTTTGGGTAATCTTCTGAACCAGTTCCATACAGTCAGCAGCTTGCAACCTGGAAGTCACAATAGGGAGGCCCATTAACTGGCAAAGTACCCATTCTGCAGCCCCAAAGATTAAGGATGGCCTGTTTGTCATTGGAGAATCCCCCAGCAAGAAAAAGCTCACTTTTATTCTGACTTGGAACTAGACCTGACAGCCCAGCAAAGAGTTGGATACCATCATGAAGCAACTTAGCAGATTTGAAGTTCCCCATTCAAGCACACAGAAAACATGGCTGATTTCAAAGCAGCTTGGATCCAAATCACCATCCTGCGAGGCACTCCAATAGAATACAAAGCACAGACAAGGAAATTCCAATCAAGGGAGTCATAGGCCTTATGCATATCTACCTTGATAGCAAGCTTAGGTAGATAAGGCTTAAGGTGAGAATCTTTCAGAATCTCCTGGGTGAGTAGGACATTGTCAGTGATCCTCCTACCCTGAACAAAAGCATGATGAGTGTTGCTGATAACATTAGGCAAGCATGACGCAAGGCGTCGAGCAATGACTTTAGAGATGCATTTATACACTGTGTTACAGCAAGAGATAGGCCAGAAATCCTTCATGGAGCAAGGATTATCGACCTTAGGGATGAGAGCCAGGATGGTGGCATTGGCCTCCTTCAACATTTTCCCTGAATGAATAAGGTCTTGGATGTCATGTTTCAGCCTTAAACACCGGTCCGTATTTTGGCCATTTGTCTAATGGTACTTGCAGTAGGCATTGGCTTTGTACCTAGGAGGAAGAGGCGTGAGTACACCATGCTTTTGAAGCTTTTCCAAGGTGCGGCTGACCTAACGGAGTGAAAGTTCTGGGTGTCTTTGGCTTTCCGTCAGACAAGACATTGACTTCACTGTTCTTGCTTGTTCCCTTCAGGGCTATCTTCTTTCCTTTTGGATCTGCTACTCGACCCGTATTCTGTTACAGGTTTGCCTAGCGCTTCCATCGATAGCTTATACCTGCAGACTTTGAAGCCAATTTCCTCCGCATCCCATTCTTCGATTTCTGATTCATATGCATCTCAAAACCGACCAAGCAAGGGTTAACGTTGTGTAGTCGGAATAGAGTTGCCGGTAACCTTAGGCTAATAGCTAGCCTAAGACAAGAGGCAATAAAGCAGAGCTAGCGTTTAAGGCACCCAAAGCAGGAGCTTTTTAAGCGCGCTCTGAAACAAAGGAGGCAGATACGTAAATTAAGTGAGATCTTGGAACAAGGGCAGTGGGCGGGTCCTTGAAACTAAGACAAAAACGCTTTGTTGCATCATTCAGATCGAGAAGAAAGAATCCTAAGGAAAGAGGATTTTGCCCTACGCTAACTCCAACTGCTAGCAACGAACTGCTTGCTCACCTCGGATAGGCAGATGAACCAACCTCACCAACTGGACTAGCTCCAGCAACGATTTCTTCCTCTTTTCCGGTCTAAAGACGCAGGAAACCATCTTCTTATCTTTCTTTGGACTCCAATAAGTCAGTGTGTGAAAGAAAGAAAGATCATGCATCTATCTTATTCTCGAGTGACTTCTTCCTTCTGACCGGCTCATGTGAGAGCTATGGCTGCTGTCATCGTCAATTGAAACTCTATCAACTGGGCTTAAAGTCTCAGTAAGAAGGGGGATAGGGCTTGCGCTTCTCATTACGTTGGACAGAGGTACTGTAAAGGGAAGCTAAGCCTTCGACATAGGGAATACCCTAACCCTGGGAACCGGTCCCGGTCGACGTTAACGCTATGCTTACGACGCGGTTGGATAAAACTGGCACTCTAGATCGCTATCGCTGGGAGATTAGATAGGCTGTTTAGCCCAAGATAGATTGACTATACTGGGCTGGATCGATAGACTAAGGCTGGCTACAAGGAAAGAGGAACTATTGCTACACTGACTGCGCCTGGACCGACAACAAAAAGCGAACTTCCAATGGATGAATGAAAGGCATAATGATAGTAGGGTCGGGATATCCCGTTGAGACTGTTAAGGAAAATGTTAGACTCTCACCCACTTCCGGAACCCTATTTGATCCTTCCACCACTTGTTACAACATAAGGAGACCAGAAAGCAGACTAGACTACATTAGCAAGTGGCGCAATCTTGCGTGGACCGAGAAACCCATGAGCAAGATGAAGTGTGAGCTGGGGACCACTATGGGCGGGGGAGAAGCTTGTCGCAATGGGAAAGGGGACAGTCAATCGCCTCCATCCAAGCACTGCCTATAAGACCCAAGGTCGGACTAGCTGCTACCGACACGAATGAGACATTCATCAGAAGCATAGAAGGTAGATACTCTGTCCTTCGGAATCCGTAAATGACTTTATGGTGCCAGTGAAGTTCTATGAGCTGAGGTTGAATCTTGATTCAAAGGTTGTGCAAAAAAATCAGTCTTTTTGCGGATATGGTGTTCTAATCTGGATACTCCTAAGCCGGACTCTTAAGCTGCGTATAGGGTGTGCCAGTGCTATTAGGTGTAAGGCCCTTTTCTTCCCACTAAGCTTTGGGGCAAAGAAGAAATGCTAGCTATGCGGTATTTTAGTTCTATTAGTTTTCGTAGTTCTTTTCTTGCAGAACCTTTTGTTTTCTTTTGTTGCACAACCTCTTTCTCGAAGCCTTATCTGATCCGGGAATACCTACTGGCTACTAGAAGCGGGCACGGTGAGAATTTGGTCCAAGACTTATTGGAAAGGTAATGGACCATAGGGAGGATACTTTTTAGATACGAAGAATTTCATTCTAGTATGATGACTGACCTTAGACACTTCAGCTTTTTCCATATCATATACTAAAAGAGTTGCGTTGCGCTTTCTTAGTACATTGCCTTTCCAACCTGTCGTCTTACAACACGAAGTTACGAGATGTTCCCTACTATTAAGAAGGGCGAAGAGATGTTAGCCTTTCGCTATTAGTAAGCACTCCCTTAGTTTTGATCTAATGAGCTTTCTTTACGTTGAGTTAACCCGGCGGGTTCACCTAGATGCCTAGTGGAGAACGAGCTGGTGGGAAAGAGCTGGAGATCATGAAAAGCATTTTCGCACAAGGAGGCAAGCGGCTGGGACTTTCTATCTCCGTCAATGGCTATCCATCCTTTCCATCTCTCCAATCTACTACAGAACCTAGTTCATATCGAGACTCGGAATTATATGATCCTTTCTTTTATGAAAATTTTCTTGAGAGGATGCGGCAGAAGAACCATAACCTGAGAGATTGGCTTTTTCGGGTCCACTGCAGTAGAAAGCTTGGCTAGCGTAGATACTGATCCTCGCGAATCGACATCTTAAAAGGTCGTTCTGTAGGAAAAATGACGCTTAACTGAACATTCAGAATGATGCCGGTGTTGACAAATGGGAATTGGCTCGACCGGCAACTTGCTCATCAGTAAAGTAAGAAGCAGATAACGAGAGTCAGGTAAAACCTATCAGTTGGTAGCGCTAATCTATGATGTTAAGCAGGTGTGGAGGATATGAACCCACCCCAGCAAAGACACAAAAATCACGAAAAGCGCATGAAACAAAGACAGAATAGAACTCTTTGTAGTCATACAGAGAGACCGTCTCTATCAAGTGAAACAAGAAAGAGGCAATAAAGAGCCCGAAACTCCGTTTTCTAGCTCGCTGCTTTATTGCTTGTATCGTTTCGCATTCCAGTTATAGCTAAGCTCGCAGGTTCCTAACAAGTCAACTAAAGAGCTCCGGAACCTCTTCCTCTTCTTTGTGCTGCTTATTCGGGTTCGGTTGCTTGTGATTATTCCGATTCATAGGATGAGTCTACTCTAATAGACTGGACTCCCTTTTTTGAATTTTCGAGTGTATACGCAGAACTGATCCGAGATGAGACTGATCATCTGCCCTTCCAACCTAGCCTGATTTACCTTCAACCAGCTGAACAGGCAAAGCAGTGGAAAGTACGGAAGCAGAAAGGGAGACTAGGACAGAAGCATTTCCCGACTTTGAATATCACCAGATCCTGGTCAAGGCTCCTAAGCTGGCTGCTTCAGTTACAGGGGAGGAGGACGAGAACTGACAAAGGGACTACAACGAACGAAAGGATTGAACCAGGGGCTCTGACTCTCATCCCGGGCTAAAGGGGCATTCGATGGTCTTCGAGATGGTATAGTTCCTTTCCAGATTTGATGGTAGGGATCGATTGTCTTGTCTGAGGAATTACAAGTGGACGAGTAAGCAAGCTTCCTGTAAGGTCCTTTGTACCCATCTCTGTATAGGCTAAACTATCAACCGGCATCCGTTCTTTTAACTGACTTTTCTGTTCCAGTTAGGGCCACAAAGGTCTCCGTTGGCAGGGCAGTAACCTTATTAAGTGAGCCTTCCACCAGCTGTGAGGTTGAGGTCTCTAAATCGATGACGGAAGGTTGATCTCGAGATTGGCTTAAAGACGATGTTCTAGTTCAAGAGTTCATACCGTGTACAAGCTCATGACTTCGCTTTCCTTACTTTCTTTAAAGAGCTGTTGGTTTACGGGTTTAGTAAGATGATTCAAGAGTACGAGTCCTATCCCGATCAGACCTGACCACTTTGATCCTGTGTATCTAAAAAAGGGTTTCTACCTCTGCCTTGAAGACTTTAAAGGCAGTTAATGCTTATTCTTTCTCATGAGGCAGGTAGACATCACCATGCAGAATAAGAAAGGGCGACGAAGGAACGACAACATGGAGCCAGTGGTCCTTGGGACGGAAGCCTCCGCATCACACGCCCGGGATAAAGAAAGGCTCCTGCTGACTTAGCCGAGGTTGACTAATCGACCTTTGAGGGAGCGAGATTTCGAACAGAAAGTTGACTCACGAAACTAGTTACCGTAACTGCACTCCCGGTTTAGTCTTTCTGATCCCCTTCCCCGTGGGTCTTTCAAAGATCGTATTCTTCCACCGGCATCTAGGATTCGTAAGTCTAACTGACAAGCCTTAGCAGGGCAATAGATTGATGTTCAACGCAATGACTAGTGCATGAGGAATAATTGAACTTCTTCTTCCGCAATGATACGCTAACCTTAAAGAAAGAGAAAGATTTTGTTAACACCCTGACTTCCGGAGTGAATGAGTGCTGCAAAGTCTCTTATCTTCCCACGGAATCGAAACCGGACCAAGCACGCTGCCCGTCCGCGGAGGCATTCTGGTAGAAAGCTATCCACTCAAAAGCGAGTACTGGTGGGTGGTATGCTCGGATATGAACCAGCTAATCTACCTTCTAAATAAAAAGGTCCCTACTATCCCTTAAGGGAGAATTCATTCCTCTTATGCTTTCGTCGTACAGCTAAAATACTGGTGGGTACTTACGCCTGCAGACAAGGTTTTATTGAGCTAACTAGTCGTTTCAAAGCACTCATCTTTGAATTAAGCCCTACTACTTCCTGGACCAGAGGCAGAGAAGCTACACCTAGGAATGGCAAGAAGCAGAGAAAAAGACAATGAAAAACAGAAGGCGACCGGAGGGTGACCTTAGCCCTTCAAGAAAGCTGGCACACACGGAAAGAGAAGAGACAAGGATTGAACATTAGTACTGGATTCTTGATCCCCCGATCTTGATATATGAATAGGACGGACCAAGTCAAAGACGAAGAGAGATCATAACAAGCACAAAAGGCCAATTAACAAAGCGAGAGTAGGGATCTCTTTCTCTGGGATAGGGGCTTAAGAACTTATAGTAATCGCTATCCCTGACCAAAACTCTTGCTTGGAAGCGAGGTCTTTCCTCAAAGAAAAGCAAGCCTATAAGTTGCCTACGAGGCCGAGGTCACCACTACACGACCCACGTAGACAGGTCTTTCCCCTTCTATTAAAGGTAGTGGTAAAAGTAGTCATCAGCCTTTAAGTACAAAAGGAGGTAGGGCTGGTGTTCAGCTTAGACAGTAGTCTCTGCTTTCCCTTCCTTTGTTGTGGTTCGAATCCACCTCTTGCTCTTAAGCCGGTCCTTTGTTGCCGCTTCTGGACGTTATAGAAGAAAGAAGGAGATTCTTTCATGTTGGACCAAACAACTATACCATTTTCCTATCAATGGATCACCCGCACGTAAGGCCGAGTAGCTGATAGACCAAAGAAGGACAGTAGCTGTTTAGAGCCGAAGGAGCTCTATTTGGGATTCTATAGCCTACTTCAATTTAGGGGGATGAATTTCCAGTGGTTCGATGACGACGATCCTGCTCTCTGATCTGAAGTCTTGGAATCTATTCAATGCTTTATTTCGCCATTGAGTATTTAAAGAGGCCCAACACCGGAAAAAGAGGTGCCATTAATTGCGTAAGTAATGATCCGGACTAGGGACATAGCACGTGTACTGGATTAAAAGGAGAAGTTCTCTTCTAATGCCTGGATCACAATAAGGGCGCCCTAACAAAGAAGAAAAGAAATGCCAAAGAAAGAATCCGCGGGGCTTCCTCTATGTCTATAGATAGTCTTTTCAGTCCGATGTCGATAGATACAGTAAATTCGAGTCATTCTAATGAGATTTGACTGTCTTTGATGCTATTTGTGATCGCGGAGATGCTCATTTCCTTCGGAACCTTTGCCAGACCAATGGTCTCTGGAAGACTTTTCCCGAGCAGTGATTGGGGAAGAGTCGGTGCAAGACTTCTCTTATCTTCACTCGCCCTAAACTACCCACGCACAGAGCGGTAAGAAGGGGTCAAAGCACTCTACTAAAAATCCTAACCCCTCTGCCTTACCCATGAGGCAGCGCTGTTCGACTAGAAGACGGAGAGCCTTTAAATATTAGCGTTAGTGGCTCTCGCTCGTTTGGTGAAAAGAAAAGACTCAATGGCCATGCCCCCTCCCCAGTTTCCCCCTTTCAAGGGGGGTGCCCCTTCCTTATATTGAATACATCGGATGGTGAAAGATGGTACCGGCAACGCTATGATAGAACGGATGTAGCGCATTGTGCTTCCTCTAGGGCGAGCCCTTGAATCTCCCTTTCATTCATCCTTCTGAAGAAAAGAAAATGCTATTGGATTATGAAGGAGTTTCTGTCCCATATAATGATAGCTCTGGCACAGATCTCTTGGCTTCCTAATAAGTCCAATAATCCCAGTCTTTCACGCACCCCCTGTGATCGCATGCTTCCTTTCTCTTCCCTGTCTGTAATCAAACGAGTGTTCTGTATTGAGTAGGGCACATCTGCCTACCCTTCTCTCTATTGGGGCTCCCTTCAGACGATCTAAGGCACATGATGCACTAGGCATAGGTGGTGGGGCTCCGTGTAAGCGCCTTCAACTTAGATTGTTCATCAGTATCTAATAAAGCCCATACTGAAGAAGAGGGCGAAGACAGAAGGAAGCGGCTTTTCACTCTATATCTATATAGAGAACCTAAACTCAGCCGGGGACCCTATCGAGGGATCCGGAGAGAAAAACTGCCAACAAAGAACAAAGCCTTTGACCTCATTCATAAAAGAAATAGGGGCGCTAGAACTTCACCTAAGCCTGACTAGCAGGAATTCATGAGTTCCAATCCCATTTACTGACTAAAGTAGGAATTAGAACATTCACTAGAGCACAGAGAATTTCATTGGAGATTAATCGACGGCAGGAGCGATGCAGTGATAAGCTAAGGATAACCTTCTACGGGGGCTGGGGCATTGTTTGGCTTTCTTTTTCTGTCCTGCCCCCACTACTAATCCAAGGAGCGGGGATTAACGGCCGTTCTCTTGCCCGATCGAGCCAACCAGGAGGAGGAATGAATACCAGTCTTAGCGAACCTTTCATCGGGTCTATCGTAAGGAATTGATTCCGCAGTTAAAGAATTCAACTTTGCTTCAAGCCGGTCATGTGGTCATTTGATTAATAGAATCTCTCTTGCCCGGTCTGTTCATCTGATCATGAAAGAGATTGTACTACTAAATAGATTAAAAAGACTGAAAAAAGGTAAAATCATCATAAAAACCCGGGAAAATGAAACTTGATCAATTTGAATCTCTCTTTTAGGGCAGAAAGGTCTTTTCATTCAAAAATACGCGGAAAACGTAAACTTTATCGATTTCAAAAATCACAGCTGTCCGTACTCGTGTGTGACTTACTGCTTTGCTAGTTAGTAGCTGGAACTGGCACTCTCTCTGGCACTGTCTTCCTGCTTTGACTGACTGGCTGGCCGTTCAGTCGTGATTCACGTGGGCTTTTAAGCTACTTCCCCAATTTGTAAAGCGGAATTCATCCTTAAACCAACTAAGAAGAAACTAAACCGAGAATGAAAAAAACATGAATTGGAGACGCGAATAGAAAGAATAGGCCAAAGGGACAGGATTGTGAGAATTCTTGATATCTCTCAATACCTCTCTCAATTCCCAAAGCCAGAATTTCAATTCTTTTTTTATTTTAATAAGGAAAAGATGGAAAAATAGAAATATAGAAAGCCTTTGGCACACACACCACTCAATCAATAGAACATTTCTATTAAATAACAATGGCAGTTCCAAAAAAACGTACTTCTCTTTCCAAAAAAAAGATTCGTAAAAATCTTTGGAGAAAAGAAAATGCATATAGTGAAGCAAGAAAAGCGATTTCTTTCTCAAAATCCATTTCAAAAAAGATCAATAAAGGAAGCAACTCTTATCTTATTCTATTTCTATGAGAGAATAGAACTTCAGGACTTTACTTTATTATATTATGGAATTTGGCTATATTAATTAAAAGAAAGGCAAGGAAATGAGGTTTCTCCTCTCAGGGGAATTCACTCCCCCAAAGTCAATAGAATATATGAAAAAAAGAAAATCCATCAATCGTATAATATAACGTATAATATAAGAGAAAGAGAAATAGAAAGAAAACAAGAACAGAATCTTAGAAATGCATTTTTCGATCGAATCGACTATTGATTCTACTAAATCATTCATAAAGAGGAATGACAAATCAAAAGATTCAATCATGTCACAAATTGCTTTCGAAAGTGGTCAACTCGAGCTAAGCAAGAAAGAGGAGATATAAATCTGAATCTGAAAGGACGTATAGTGAGCTTTCTCGCAATCGTGCTCCTTCACGGATATATGATATTTCGATCTTAATCTTGAAGAGTGAAATTGAGATCCACTGAAAGAAAAATAGAACTGAATCTTCTGGGTTTGAGATGAAGTTCTATTCTATCCATCCAATAAAAAGTAAAAAGAAGGAAAGAAAAGAATAGATCGAGTTGGAATTCTTTGATACCATTCGGAAGGATCTCATATGATCAGTCTCCTTATCCATGACTGTTTATGTCTCTAGCATGACCACTTGATGAAATGTGGAGGGAAAGGGGCGAGTTGTAGAGCTTTTTCATCACTATTCAAAACAAAGAAACTGAACGAGGCTGAAGACTAACAGAATCTTTAATGAAAGTCGAGACATCACACTATAGAGTGATCAATCATCTACTTGAAAGCGCCTTGCTCCCATTACTATTACTATGGGAACTAGCGACAGGTATGCTTGTTGAACAATGAACTGCAAGTGAAATGTGTTAAGCATCTGCCTCTTTCTCTTTGTTAGGGATTGGTGCCAATCAATATACGTAGTATAACCAATTCTTATATTTGAGAAGGTCAGATTACCATTATTCTTCAATAGACATCGCGTAGTGGAGTGAGTTCATAGTTCAATTCATTTGATTGATAAGACCTCATTCGACAAGCAAGCGATTTAGCAGTACGTTGCCTGCTTCGGTACGTCTTCCCTAGCTCTGACTCTTTCCTTCCTTGCAACGGACTTCCCGTGTGCCTACTAATATTGTATTGACCTGAGACTTGAGAACTAGGATTTCTCAAATGATTATTAGAGGGAACCAGGCTATGCTACAATTCTACCGCTGTGACCTGACTATATATCCCCAGGTTCTCCTACAACCATTCTGGCTTAGTTTCTTCCTGGTTATGGATATAGTCTTGATGGCATTGCTCAAGTATGGCATACAACATACATGAGATATCTTATGTTACTAGTCTTTCCGGCTTCTTAGTCTTCGGTTTTCACTGGATTCGCTACTCGTTGTGAAGGAAGAATCCGATCTTTGAAGAGGGAATAAATAGATGCCCTCGATAGAGCAATTGGAGTACGGGTATTAAGAGATTCGAACATTGCATTAGATTAGGGGTAGTCTTCCTCTTTGAGTAGCAGATTTGAGCTTGTAATAACGCATAAATAACTATATCGATAAGAAGGCACAGTAAGCATTGAATCTATATCTCTTTCCTCATTGAGTTCACTAACTGGACAAGACCGAGAGGTACGGAGGCCTCATCCCACCAGTGGAGAGTGCTCCAACTAGCAATAGAAGCTGGTCAAGCGTCTCAATAGGTAGGAGAGTGAAAGTGCCATCCCCATCATGTCTTGGTCCCATGTACAACGTTCAATTCCTTCCTATATAGCTATAGCTTTCCCTTGGTACACCAGTTCTATACCTTCCTATCATAGTCATGTTACTAGCCTTATCCTACTTCTGCTGTCACCCCAGCCCTACCAATTCAAGCCAATAGGGGTGAAGCCGTCCATTCATTATATGTTAGGGCATAGGTTGGAGGCTCTGCAAGACCTAAGTCCGAGTCATCAATCGTTCCAGCAACTGTCCATTCATTTCCTGTCTGTGTTGTGGTAAGGTCGGGATAGACCTATGGAAGAACCAAGGGAACCAACGTTGATAAGGGTACGAAGTCGCTTCTTCAAGAAATTGTTGCGTTTATGGCTGTAGTTGTAAGGTCTTTCGCCGTATGAGTTCCGCAGTATAGCTTTTAGTTTAATAAGCTCTCTTTGCTAGTAGTTAGTGTTGCGCCAGTAGTAAGCTTGAAAGCATGAATCTAACAAGAGATCGATAGGTGCAGTTTGTCAATCCATGCAGTAATCCTTCTTCCAACCGGAGATAGAGCTGCTATATGAGTAGACCGAAGGGTGTATAAATAAGAAAAGTCGCTTTGAAGTACGCATTTCATCCATATACTCAATTCTAAGCGTACTAGTCGTAGTCGTAGGGAGGGTAGCTATTGGCATCTCCGGAGTTAGGTTTAGCGACTGTAGCTGGGAGCAGTAAAGCAACGAATAAGAGCTAGTAGTTCGGTTGCGGTAAACGATTGTAGCTGGGCAGACCGCATAGATCCTCCTACAAGGTCAAGCGAGGGTTAATAGGAGTAGCTCTTTTCTAACACTTCGCCCTCAACGGGCAGGTCATCAAAGTGAAAGGCGCCTCTATCCAGGACCGTAGCAGGTCTATTGACTTGGTTTGGTAGCATCAGGGGATGATTCCATCTTTATTGCAAAACCTGCCAGTGGCAAAGAAGGAGATAAAGAATGCCTTTGTAGCATGTGATCGTTAACCCAATAGTTCGAGTACAGATAACGTTGAAAAGAAAAGACAGTCTAAAGACCCTAGTTAGAGTTCCAGAAGCTACTAACCGGTCCCAAAGCAAATAGAATCCCCGGCTCCAGAGAAGGGACTGGTAGGGTAGCTATCTCTCTTTCAAAAAAGGGGAATGTCACAGCAAAGTAAAGGTGCTAGTGAGCTTTGATAACATAGCCAAGCGCGGGCCAGCGAGGGCTAAACCCCATAGGTTAGGGTCCCCTAGGTCGTAGAAGCACTAATTAGCTTAGGAATGGGTAGGGAAGCCTGCAGAAGTAATAGGTCCGTCATCAAGGTAGGCTACCAACCGATTGAGTCTTTGCGTGGCGACATCCTAAAAATATTAAACAGTCTACGTAGGTTAAAGAAAATCCTCCCACCTTTGGGCGATTTGCCATTGAAAGTGTTAGAAACTGGGACATAAAAGTGAAACATCGGTGGAACCGTGAAACTCCATACTTTGGTCTTTCCAGCTTCGTTCGATGAGAGCTAAACTAAACTTCTCTTTTCTCTCGGTTGGTTGTGTCCGTTGTACCAGTCTTCGAACGAGTCTGTAGCCCAAGGAAGCACGGGTCAGGTCTTTAAGCCAATTCGTAGATCTCTTGTTGCCGAGTCTGTTGTCGTCCCCTTCGGTTGAGTCAGTTGTGCTGGGGAACCTGTTACTTTTGAATCTTCATCTACCGGTCGTAGTTCACATTCAATTCGCCTCGTGAGATCTACCTCCTTTTCTTTCTTTTTCTTACGTTTGAGCTGCTCTCTTTCTTACCTAGTAGCGGTGCTAACCGAGTTGTTCAAAGCTATAAGCAACCTTATCTAACACTAACAAATAGGGCAGGAAGCCCTTTTCTTAGCATTGCATCGGCGTCACTAACCAGCGCAGCAAACTCCAATCCATTACACTAGTCGAGAATAGGTTTGGGAATGGGAACTCTTTATGCTAGAGAAGCTACCCTTAGTCTTAGATAATAGGGTAGAACCCGTATCGAATAGCAACTCGGAGTCGGTCGGTGTCGCAGAATAGGTTCCAAAAGATCTCAACCGATCTATTAGTATGGTTGAGGAAGCTAGGGAACGTGAGGCTTCCAGGTGACGGAAGAAGGTCGGAAGGTAGCTTTAGGAGAAGATGAATCCAATTCTCCCCGATTTGTGGAGTATCCTGACGCAGGTGTCTGGGACAATGTCCTTAATCGATGGGTTGACCCTAACTTAGGTAGTAGCTCGGGTGAAGCTGAGGATGATGCGGCTAGTGACATTCTTTTAAAAATATGGACCCAAGAGGACGAAAGAACAAATAGCACCAACGAAGCAATCCCTGTCTAGGGGGATTCATCCAATACCGATGAAAGGTCCTTAACTACTCTAATGTCGAAAACTGCTCTAAATAAGGAAAGTACATCTGATGAAGATTCGGATACCGAGGATGAGAACCATAAATGGGAGCAAGAAGAAGAGCGAGAACAAGAAGCGGAAACCGGGGAGTCGGCCCTAAAAGAAGAAGGCTTAGGCGGAGAACCCGATTCAGGTGATCTCTATTTTGAAAGCTGGGCAACAACTGAGAGTTCTCGGTTGTCGAAGGAAGTTGCTGAACCCCCTTTTTAAGGAAGCGCCCAACTATAGCAAAGATGTTAAAGCAACTTCGGCTGCTGGAGATGTGGACGCGGAAAGGGATGCTCCTAAAGAGAGAGCAGGAACATTTGATGCTCCACGCCCGTGAATGATGCTTTTGTACTTTTGGGCCTATAGGAGAGAGAGAACTTTCTCATTGTTGGTCTTCCAACTCATATCCTTATTTGAGGGCTTAAACCATTGCTTGGTCTTCTTTTCTCCCTGGTTTGGACCATCCCATTTAAGTTATTGGATCAAGCATTCCCCCACCTATGGAAGCAACCTATCAAACTAATTGCCTTGCTTTCTTGATCCCTTCCCTGCTCGATTGATCCACTTCGTTCTAGTCTTGGTTTCATGGATCTGAGATCGTTGTTGGTTCTCATTCATGTCTCTTGTTTTCCTTCCCCACCCTTCTTAAGGGACTCATTCACTCCAGAGCTCATAGCTACCTAGAAACCCGAACTTAGAAAGTCTATGACTAATATTCCCACTTCAAATCCCAGAAGCCAGAGAGGAAGAAGTCGGATGGAGAGGGTCTTTAGACTGCCTACAGATTAGCGGAGCTTTACAGCAATCGGTCAAACGTCTCGATAGACAAAGCAGATAAGATTGCGCTAGCCCGCAGACAGCTCAGGGAAGAGAACCGAGACAACCGGGGAGGAAGAACCATAACGGGAGAACGGAGGCATAAGGTTCTTTCAAACTTAATGAAGGTGCAACCATGGTTAACCCGCTGAAAACATCCATACATTGTTGCGAACCAGCTTTCTGAATCTCAGGTTTCGACACTACTAGCACCTCCTTCACTCTATTTCTCTGATCGATCGTTTCTTGAACAGCTTTCCCGCTACGCGATCTATCGTTGGTCGATTGAAGGTTCAGTTTAGCTACATTGATTCCCATCTTGAGAAATGGATCTTCATCCACCTTCATCTTTCCCCTTTCAGGGAATTTGAATCGGCCATGTTCTCTTGGTCTTAGATGACCGACTAGCATTGCTCTTTTGACTGGACAAAGCAGGACACACATACCTCGACCTCATCATCAGACTCTGAGTCCAAGTCTTGCTCGACCATTGCTCCCTCTAAACTTTGGTTCCTGTAATAGGTTTCCTTGGAGGAGTTTCTTCGCTGCTCTTTCATCAGTTGTTCGTAACTAGCTGCTCTTGATGCCAAAAGGAAGAGGTCATAAAAGTCTTGCCCTTCCAATTTATCTCGCAGATTGAAATTCAGCCCCTTCAGGGCAATTAGGACGCATTCTCTATAAGTCTTCAGGTTTGACACCTCTTTTGCAGCTTCCTGAACCTTGCGATGTCTTTCTCCACCGATTCACCTTGTAATTGAGTCAGCTAGATCGGCCACAGTTACCTCCGGCTAAGTAGGTGAGTGATCTGTGGAAGGCTTTGACGGTAAACGTTGGCTAAGAGCCCCCTACCTGCAAGTGCCCCCTTTCTATTGGACAGTCGGTCTTTACCTCTTCCCCGCGCTGACGGCCCTTACTCGAATCATCCTTAGTTCAAGACCCGGGCAAAGCGTCTTTTGTGTTGACGTTCTGTCTCGCGAGTGACGGGTTTGAGTAGTAGTAAAGTAGTGGGCCCCCTCTCTGGATCTTGACTGGAGTGAATAACGATCTGGTTGTTCTTCTGATTATCAATGGCTTTCGTGAGAATCTGAGGCCTGTTTTTTGTTTAGTATGCAAATCTCTTAATAGATAGATAGGAAGGAAAGTCACTAGCCCAGGCATGAAGTCCTGTAAGTCGCCGCCAGGATAGGGATTGAAGGCAAGACGCATATCATCTTTCCTGCCTTCACATTCTGAACATGAGAAGCTTGATCATTTCATCCTTATCTTCTTTCATCTATTTCTTCTTGTCATTTCAGTTCCCTTATTCAAGCACTGTAGAAGTACCGGGCTACCATTTTCTTTGATCGATTGTACTGTACACGACCTATCTCATAGATGCCCGGGCTATTCCGAGCCCTATTACCAAGACTGGATCTGGAACATGCCCTCGATTTCCCGAATCTAGAACAAGATCCCCAAAGAATGCAGGGTTTTCGTGGTTGAAGATTCACTGCCAAACGTCCCTTCACCAACTCTTCAACTAACTATGGACGGCGTGCTAAGAGTTGGACTTCTTTCTCGTATTTTGGTCAGCCTTTCGAGTGGTAGGACTTGAATTCTCTATTAGTCAGAAGGGAAACTCTCTTTCACCACGGGGTATGAAGCCTTGTCCTTCATGGACGGATACATGGGCTACAACCAAATCAGCATGGCGCCTGAAGATGAGGAACTCACTGCCTTCAGGACACCTAAAGTAGTCTATTGCTACAAAGTAATGCCCTTTTTACTCAAGATTGGGCTACGAAACTTTTTTTAGGGGGGCCATGACTCTCATATTCGGAGACCTCCTTCACGACATTATCGAGTGCTATGTCGATGATCTCGTCGTCAAAACAAAACGGAAGGCTGACCATCTGAAAAACCTGCATAAGATCTTTGATCGACTCCGGAAACAACAATCCGTCACATGCCACTGTGTGAAACCCCTCTCGATTAGACTGATAATGCGACTCTGTAGAGCTATGAGGCTTCTACTCCCTATGTGAAAGGTGGATTGGCTAGATCACGAGAGGATCCACGAGACCAACTGTGAATGAAGAAGAGCCGGCCTCCGATCTTTCCCTCGCTTTACAGGGCCTTGCAGCACTGACTTCATACCGAATATACCTCAAAACCAAGCCCTCTCTTCTCCCTTCGGGTTATATGCACGTGTGCAGTTCATTTAGTAACCGAATGTCTCGTAGAGGCTGCAACTTCTTTTTCTCTTTTAGAATAGCTAACAGGATTCTGTATGACAGGGGCATATGGGCACAATGCGGTTCTGGTGTTGTAGTTGCTTAATATCTTCTTCCTTCATATGGCTACTCAAGCTTCTCATTATAGGGATATTCTCTCCCTATTGATGCAGTAGTTGTTGTTAGAACTGGCATTACCAAGGAAATGGGATAGCCAGATGGGCGGGTATTGATCCAGGGGAGAATGAGATTGGAACGGGTGAAATAGATCTCCAAAGGTGCAACATTATTATGAAAGGCGGTAGCTGTTTGCTATTTCTAGGCTTTTTGGACCATGGCAAAGTGAAAGAAGTGAGCATGGATAGGACGGACGAGAGGAAGGCAAGTCCGCTTATAGCAAGAAAGCATTCCAGTCAAGTCAACAAGATCGGATGTACGTGTGAAGAGAGAGGAAATTCATTGTCAAGGTAGGCTCAGCTCAATAAGTTAAATAGGTTAAAGCCTAACGTCAGGGCCATTCCTGGAATCTAAAACCAGTAACTAGAGAAGATTCGACAATGCAAAATCTCTCCATTTGGGGGAACCTCTACCTACTGAGATGCTGGACCGGCTAGTAGGCACGTGCACGGGAGCAGGCTCAAGCCACGGGCTTAACAACGGGAGGGAATGGCGGGCTGAAATGCAGTCGATTTCCTTTGAACAGAGCAAGTCGAAGTCATGCCGCTGCTAGCAGAACCAAAGGGGCGACAACATGGAGCCGGAATCCGGTCTACTTTTTGTTGAATGAGCAAAGCAGTTGCAGTTCCAGGTGGTAGCAGTTTCGGCAGGATCAGGTCTGAAGGTTGCGAGTCCTCTCAGATTGAGTGAGCTCTTTAGTGAGCTTTAGAATTGGAACAAGTGGTATAGGCGGGGGAAGATGATACGCGGAAATAAGAAAGAAAAACAGAGAGGGTTATGTATCTTGATGCCCACTCGAGGTTTTCCGACTGAAAGGGCCAACATCGAGACCGACAATCTCCGTCCGATGTCGCGCCCAGGATAGTTGACTTGCTATCAATCTTTCCTTTCATGCTACCTGGCAATCATTCCTGTCTTGCTTTCTCGTTCAATTAGTTCGTCATGTCTTTCAATCTTATATGATTGTAAGAGAAGAACTAATCTCTAGTACGGACTTCCCGCTTCTCTAGTAGTTCATTCCCTACTTCCTCGCTTGGCTGCTTTTAGTTAGGGAGTTAGGCAGCTACCATTCCTCATCTAAGACTGATAGGAATTAGTCTATGATAGGCTTAAAAGGGCTTATAAGGCTAAAGGGCATGGATGTATGATTCCCCATCTTTAGGTCATAACACCTATTTCCAGCATCTATTTCAATAGGAAGGACCGAACTAAGCAGGATTGGAAAGATGCTAGCCCTAAGACCTTCTTCCTTACTTCCTGCTAGAACCTACAAAGTAGGGAATACCGATAGCAGTGAGCTCATACCATTCAATCAGTCAGTCTGTCTTCCCTGGCTTGCCTGTCTTAGCTACCAGTCCAGTCTGATCTTAATCTTAGCTTATGGTCTTATCTGAGATAGACTTTGTCTCTTCCTACTGGTTCTTTCAAATCTTCATCTCAAGGCTCGGAAGAATCACTGGTATGTCATGCCTGGAAGCACTAGTTCACTGATATACCTATCAAAGGTAGATGGAGTTTAAGTAGGTAACTTCTTGTTAGGAATGTTGAAAGAAAGCAAAGAAAGAGCTCACTGAAAGTACTATTAAAGCTTATCGGAAGGATGAGATTGGACTGAGAAGATGCCGAGGAAGTAAACACTGGTTGATGGCAAGTGCTTTGGTGCTTGATCGGGTGGAGTCGAACGTTTTGGCAAGAATTGCACCTTCTGGTGCTGGTCATCAGCCTTAATATACTAAAAAACCTAAATAGAGTCAATAAAGTCAAGTAAGCTGCCTCTACCCAGCATCACAATTCCATGGTTCTACTGACTGCTTGCTGTAACTGGTCGGAAACACAAGAATCCTTAGTTAGTGTTCAGCATCAGAGGCTTACTGGAATCAAAGTACGAATCTTTTCTTGCTGCTACTCTTGTGAGATGTCGGACAGGTCGTCTTGATGACCAAGAAAACAACAAGCCTCGTCGTTTACCTCTCCTTAGTGGCCATTAGCGCCCTACGAAATGTAAAGGCTGGTCGTGGGACCGTGAGATCTTATTATCCGGAATGTTCTCGATGAAGATTCATTCTTTTCTGAAGAATTGGGTCAATCACTCACCGGGCCTTCCTAAGAAAAGAAAAGGAATTAGCCAGTCAGTGTGCTTGGACGTGAACTACGATTTTCTCCCATGAACAGAGGCAAGTGAAGTTGGTGAGCCGTGTGATGCCCCAAAGAGGCACCTATTTCAAGTAGTTCCTATGCGCCGCCTCTAACTAAGATGCACTCATGATTGAAGAAGCATATTCCACCTGTGTTGATGATCTTGATCTACGGAACGACCGAGACACTGACCCTTTCTGTGAAGCTGAAACCGGCTAGACCTCGTCGATCGAATACCAGCAAGGAAGCGTCAAGAAGACGGAGAAGGTGCTAACGTGGTTAGTGAGTAGCGGAATATGGACTTAAGTCAAATTGGAAAATCTCACTCGCAAGATGCTATTGAAAAACTGCTTGACCCTTTGACGATTGAATCAACCTTTATGGTCCCATATTGAGTACTTCCTGAACTGAGAAAACTCTTTTCGTGGAACTTCTTTTTCACTAACACCGAGAAAGTCATTCAGTCCCTCACGGGTGAAAGCTTAAGCCGGCAACTCATAGGCCCAACTTGTAATTCTGGTTTTCCTCTCCTACAATAAGGGCAACACAGCGCCTACATATAAGGTTGTGCGCCTATGTTTTTTATTTTTTAAAGGGAGTTCCCTGTTCGCTATCCGATAGTCTGGCCAGCTTCCGTAGCTTTCCTTATTGAAGAGAGGCTTTCGCTTTGCTTGTAGTCCTCGATTTCAGTGCTGTATGCTTTGCTTGCTCGCTGGAACGGAGTGCTCCCCGGGCCTAAGGGAAATGAAATGGAGTAGTTGTTGGACCCTAGCCTCCAAGAATGAATCCAAATAGTGAGAATGACGAGCCCTGCAGACCGATGAGGAGTAGATCGACCCATCCCCTAAAGGAGAAAGACTAGCTGACCCACCCTACCCTATGGAAGGAATAGACCCGACCTGTAATTATGGATTACCGATGTTAGTTCCGGTTTCCGCGTCACTCAGGCAGTTGCAGAATCTTGCCTTTTTAGATCGAAGGTTCCTCCCGTCCGATTGACTTTTCTGATCCCAGCAAAGCGACTTGTGAATACGATCCTTCGCCTATCGGCTCAAAGTATGGTAGCCTATGTTTGTTGTTGGCAACATATTAGGGCAAGACGACACCAGCACCGGATTCTCGACATGCCCCATCGAAATAGATCTCCTATGGACGAGGGGTCTCTGTCATGAGGACTTCCTCATTGGGGAGGTCTTCAGAAAGCGGAGATTCATCTGGGACAGGATGTGCCGCCAGGAAATCTGCTAAAGCTTGGCCCTTCACAGCGAAGAAGACGAATCTTATTTTAGTTGAGTAGAGACCACTTAGCCAATCTCCCGGACAGAGTAGGCCGGGATATCAAGTACTGAAGGGGTCCATAGACGAGACGAGATGTACTCGGTGTGCTAGCAGATAATGCCTTGAAATAAATTCCCGATGCATCTCTTCTTGCCAGTCCGATCGTGAGAGCACTGTTGGTAATATGCACACCTTGTTGTACATGACCTTTGACTGCTTGCCTAGCGTACGAAGAGACTATAGAAAGAGTTGTCATAGTAAAGAATGAATGAAAGCAAGTCAAGGATAAGAACCTCTTGTAGCTTCTTTCTCCGGGTAGGATCTGCTGCAGCTCATCCCACACCTCTGGGTAGGCTGATTTGAAGCATAATCGGTGTAGAGCTGAGAACCTCTTCACAATAATCTGGTGCAAAGCGAAATCTCCTTTTCTAGAATCCAATTAGAATCTTGCAAGAGATTTGGAATATAGACTTTAATGGCTCTCCAAACATGAGAACAAGTCCTGGTAGAAATAGAGTTGAAATCCGAGGTGGGAGTCCCGTTTGCATAAATTTAGCCCATAAAGAGACTGCCCTTGAATATAGTTCCAGGCCATTTTTGCCTGAAGGCCATCCATAACTTGAAAGAAACTTCTAATACCCTTTCAATAAGCTCCTTCTTCCTACTAGGATTGCAAATTCTCTGCATGCCAGTGATGCCTAAGAGACTCTGTTTGATTCCAGAAAAAGCAGCAAATAACCTACACATCTTGTTAATGATGGAAGCAGGGACCTTGAGAACGGACATCGTGTGAATAGGAATTGAGTGTTGGACACTATTAATGAGAGCAAGCTTCCCTCCTGCCGACTGACTTTGAGCCTTCCAGCCTTGCAGTTTCTTTCTCACCTTGTCAAGCAAAGGTTGGAAAAACCAACGTGCAAGGCCTACCAAAGAAGAGAGGTGCACCAAGATAAGAAATAGGCAAATATGTCCTAGAAAACCCTGTGACAGCTTTAATGATAGCTGTTCTTTGACAAGAGCTTTTGGTGGAGGAAAGAAAGCCACTCTTGGACACATGTTGAAGCTGCCCACTAGCTTTTTCAAAATCGGAGAGTTGTTTCATAATACTCTGCAATTCTTTCTTTGCACCCGTAGAGAAGATAAGAATCTCATCTGCAAAGCTCAAATGAGAGAGCCCTAAAAAGAGAGTCACACCAGATTTCATTGAAAGAAATTTACGCAGAACTTGAAGCAAGAAAGCCCAGTCGACTCTATCATATGCCTTAGTCATATCGAGTTTCAACAAGACATTCCCTCCAGGAACTTTCTTTTCTAAATCCTCTATCATTTCTTGAGCAATCGAAAGACTTTCGTGTATACTTCGTACCTTGATAAGATAAAAAGAGAAAAGCAAACTGCTCCTGTGACACCAAAGAAGGAAGCAAGGTAGCTTGCTGGTTAAGGATTGTTGAGTCAATCCCCAAAGCTTTCAATCTGTCTTGTGCCACTCCAGCTTTCGCTCAAGCCATTCTTTGTCCATACATAGGGGCTCCCTTGGGGACAGGATTTGAACCTGTAGTCTGAAGATCATGAGCCTGATGAGTTGACCATTGCTCCACCCCGCTTCTTCCCAGAAAGTCATTCATCGATCAGAAGGTGTTAAGCATATAGCCTAGATCAAAGTGCTTACAGAGCGCTTCAGTTTCCGATTAGACGTTGAATCCCTTTTTTAGGGCCTTTAGGCTGCAACACTTCGGACCCTTATTGAAAGCCCTTTCTAATAAGCTCTCTCTCTCTTTCCGCTGATAGAGCAGTTTGCTAGTTTGCATTCCTCTATCTGAATCTCTAAGACGTTGAGGCGACAATCACCAACTTCATCACTGCCTTCTTGTGACACATCGATTGGGTGGGAACCCCAACCCTGAATCTATACTATACTATAAAATATGAAGGCTAACTCAAGCAGGTAGCGGGAGGGACATCAACGCTTATAGAAGGAGAATCGAGCGGTGCCGCATTAGGTTAGGGACTACATACGAGTTTATGAATCAATGATCTTTCCTCTTCTATCGTAGCGATACGAAGTCAGAAGCAATACAATAGTAAAAGAAGCTATCATCCTTTTAGTTTAGTCAGATGATTGTCTGGACTCCATCTTTTGAGGCGTCATTGCACTGGTCCAAGCTTGATTGATTGATTCTTTTAAAAGTAGCTCCTGTAAGCAATCTCACCATTAGCATTTTCACCATTCTAATTTCAAGTCAATTCTTTAGCGTTCGTTGCCATGAGGATGATCCCTTAGTTGTCCAATGATAGTGTTAGAACTCTCCGTCTGTGCGGCCGCTGAAAGTCACAAAGAATGTATAGACGGAAGGAGAGAGATGCGGGAATAAGGTTAGGCATGACATAGGCAACAAGTTCACAAAGAAATACAAGTCAAAGGTTCACTCGAAGGGTTACGGATGCCTAAAATACAGGTAGTTGATTCAATGATCATGCTATTCATTCTCGGCTTCCTTCTTTAAAGTCAAGGTTTGAGAGTGCGATTCACCACTAGGATAGAGCGATGAAAGGAAATAGGTAGCTTCATCCATATGCAAGCGGAAAGAGCGTTGGAAGCAGCCCGGATTTCCAACAGTCTTTTTCTGAGCTGTCTTACTTAAGGTGTTACCAGTCTTTACCCTTTGTATGGCGCTAAAGCGACTAGCTATGACCCAATTCCGGATAGGTGAGCAGGGGCGAGATGGATTATTAGGTAACTAGGAGCTGAGCCCCTGGGGTGGGGGAAGGTGCTCTTTATGATTACTTACAATCAATTAGTTAATTGCCTTTCTTTTCTAGCTCCGAAAGAAAGCTGCATAGCGGTCATCGAACGAGGTTTTAAATCGATTCATCCCCGGTTCTGTGAATGCGAACTACAAGAAGGCACTGTCAGAAGTAGGACCGAGGTCTGGTAGGCGAAGCGGACACTAGCACTTGGTGAAAGCGTTGTGGGAGTTGGGAACAGAACATCGGGTAGGGGTCTCGTATATAACTTCCCCAAGGTGTTTCAAAGCTAATGAGAAGTGAGATTTCGAGCAATTATTTACCTTTTTGGGCCGAAGAAAGGATTGATCGAAATAATGAGTCACCATTGATACATCTGAGATTTCTAAATGTTCGGGACTTCCTCTATTCACTCCTTTTCCTTCTGCTTGTTGTTGGATATCTCGTTAAGGCACATCTTAACGTTGTTTTCGCAGTCTGTTCTCATTTCTTAGGGACAGATTTCGAAATGGTCAAAGCCTGGATGATTCCATCCTATATGATTGAGTTCCGAGAACTTCTACGTAGAGATTTTGATTTCTGGTTTCAGATTTTTCGTGTTGAGTGGATATTAGGAAATTTGCTAATGAAAAGAAAAGCTTCTAAGAGGCGACTGAAGTCGAAGGAATCAGTACTTAGGAAAGTTTTGAAGAGCCGTCTCATCAATAATATCATCGATCTCATAAGGAGAATTTGAAAATACCCCATGGCTTTGATCTATATAAGTCCTAGAAGCAAAGAGATCTATTCATCGCTAAAAGAAAAAAGCATGGTGATGGTGTACTGTGATTGGAAGGATCTTCAACCAATAGAATACTGGGTCGGCAGCACCGATTGGCTTTTTAGGGACTCCAGAGACTTCTTGTTTCAGTTCTCCACCTTAACGAGCGAAAAAGGGATTGATCAAGTTCTATGGAATCTGACTGATAGTGATCATTTCTCCAAGAAGGAGTCTGGTAATCCAATGATTGAACAAGCGGGAGCAATTTACTTACGAGACTTAGTTGACCTTCATAAAAAGTATCTAATTAATTATGAGTTCGATGCATCCTCTGTAGCAGAAAGACGGGTATTCCTTGCTCAGTATCAGACAATGACTTCTTTACCTTTACAAACCTCGCCTGTGGCTAAGATTTGTCGTTTCCCATCTCATCCAATAAAACCTCCGTTAAACTTAGGCCTATCTCTCCCTAAGGGTATTTTCTTGGTAGGTTCTGTAGGAACTGGCCAATCCTATTGGCTCAAATACCTAGCGACAAACTCCTATCTTCCTTTCATTACGCTATTTCTGGACGAATTCTGGCATCCGACGGAGCCTGTTTTGGATGAAGTTTGCGAGGAGGTTGCGGCGATTCTTGAGAATGTTGATCCGGATGACGAGTTGGCAGACCTGGAGTCGCTCTGGCCGATCTATCCGTTTCTGGATTTTTTTGCAAAATGGCAAAAATGGAAATGGGAGAATTGGAATTTTGCAGATATTGAGACTATTGTTGAGAGTGGCGATTGGTGGGATTGGGACCAGAAGCTGGAGCAGCTAGAGAGGGATCTGTTTGAGCTATATAAGGATATGTGGCGATACTCTTACGACGAACTAGAAGAAATATATTTGGATGTAACCTCCCTATTTCTGGGTTTCTACTGGCAATTCACAATAGCAAAAAGAATGGCTCCATGCATAATATGGCTTCCAGAGCTTGAAGGTCTGTATAAGTTTGAGTCTGCGTACTTATATGTCGGCCTATTAGACAACTTTCTATTAAAAAACTTTAGCACGGAGCAAATGAAGACTGATGACAATGACAACCTGGTGCCCTTAGGAGGGCCCACTGGAGACATTCTTCTTATTGCTTCGACTAATATTCCCCAACGCGTGGATCCCTATCTACTATCTCCGGATAGATTAGGCACATGCGTTAAGATACGACCGCTTTCTATTCCACAACAACGAAAGCACTTTTTCACTCTTTCATATACTAGGGGATTTCACTTGGAAAAGCAAATGTTCCATACTAATGGATTTGGGTCCATACACATGGATTACGATCCACAAGATCTTGTAGGACTTACCAATGAGGCCCTATCGATTAGTATTACACAGAAGAAAGAAATTTTAGACACTAATACAATTCGATTCGCTCTTCATAGAAAAACTTGGGAGTTGGAATCCGAGAGTATATCGACTCAGGATTATGGGTTCTTTTTGTATCAGATAGGAAGGACTCTTGCACAAAATGTACTTCTAAGTAAGAATTGCCCTATAGATCCGATTCTAAATATCTATCGTATGAATGAATCATTTACTAAGGAAGTGTATTCTTCTGTGTATAAATGGTATTTCGAACTTGGAAAGAGCATCAAGCAATTAACGAGATTTCTTTCTCTTTTGAGTTGTTCTGCCGGATCGGTCGCTCAAAATATTCAATTCGGCCCCGATGACAAAAGGGCGCTCCATGACCCCCTTGAAGAGGATTCTGATCTAGTTAGTGGCCTATTAGCATTAGAAGGCGTTATGGTGAAACCCTCACGGGCAGAAAAAGATTGCAGTCAGTTTGATCGAGTGACATCCCTTTATCCGCCCGAACCAAGGACTGCTTTGGAACTACTGAAAGATGGAATGGTTTCTTTTATAAGTGGAAATTTCTATGACGGCCACCCTGCCCCAGCCCCTCCTGCCGAGGACGACGAGCAGGAATTTAATAACTCCCTTTGGGGCATACGTTGGGATCGATAAAGAGCTCTAGCAAGACTTTTCTTTCAGAACCTAATCTATTATATAGAGCTTTAAACAGAAACTTCGTTTTAGCCCATCTTAAGGGCATCAATTGAAGGTGCCTTCGTTGGCATTTCTTGCAGAACCTCCATTCCACAGGGGACTCCTCGTAGGTCCAATTGGGTTTACTCTTCGGGACCCGGCCGAGTTCCCCTCCCTATCATATGGTTGACTACCCATCTGTCAGCTATGCTTCGAAATCACACCCTTCTACTCAGCATTCGCATCTCTTTGGGCAACAGATACAGCTGCTAGAACTGGGGCTGGTCTCTCATCACCCTTTCTGGGAAGGTAGCTGCAGTCATTCTCCATTATGGACGATCTACTCTTTCTGAGCCTATTACAAGAGGTCTGCTAATTCGTCTTTCTCCGGAGACGCTAAAAGGCTCGTTTGGAAAGCCCTAATTTTGAGCCATGTTACGTTACCACGACAGATTGCTTGTAGTGCACCAATCATCTGCAAAGGGCTTGACTCTTTCAAGGGAGTATGCGTGCCTATTTCATTCTCTTTCCTTCGGAACCTATCATCGCTCCATCGCTCCTAGCACCTTTGATCTATGGATTGATCGCAGAAAGACCTACGCTGTTGAACAGTTCTAGGCCTAGAAAACTTCCTATGAGACAAATGAAAGAGGGAAGTCCCTTTTTCTAATATTTGGGATCGTCAACCTTCTTATTGGCTGCCGCCTATGATAGGAAAAGCCCGGCTAAGCCTGAGTTGCTGCAAGAACATGAATGAAAGAGTCGCTAGCCTTAGATGTGAGTCTCTGTTAGGTCCCTAAGGGCTTTATTAAGGTAAGTCAGTTCGAATAGGCTGTTGAGTAAGCTAAGCGGTTAAGGAAGTCAGAGAAGACTCATACATTTCGAAGAAGGAAGCAAGGCTAGTCCCTGAGAGAAGGCATTAGCAGCTCTTCTTCGTTCTTTCCTTCTTATAAGGCGTGATTTGAGCTAGTGAACTAGAAAGCAAGGGAGTTAAGACAGATAGGCAGCTAAAGAAGGCTTAGGGAGATGCTTCGTAGGAAGGCTTGAACTCTATGAGATGCTACGATGAGCTTTCCATTAGGAGAGTCAGACACGGGCATTGCTTTCTTTGATGCTTACTGCTTCCGGGACTAGATCCTTCTTGAAAGAGAATATTTGCATATGTGAACAACTCTCTTTGAACCTTCCGGATGAGCAACCTCGCCTGGGACATAGAAACGAGACCATTGAGCTTCACAACAGAGTATATTACCGCGTATATCACCGCGAAGTCGAAATTCATAAGTTTGCATGATCGCGGATCTCTGAAAACGACCCCGGACCGCTTCATATACGAGCTGTTCCGCAGTCAAAGTTCTTCGACCAAAGATCGTATGTCTACGAGTCGTTTGGGAAGTCCTAGCTATGTCCTCTGCCTGTGTTTCTGTACGCATTTCAGTCTGTCCAGATATTTGTGTCTCGCCGACCATAAGGAAATTAAATAATTCGGCAGGGAGCTTAAATGGTTCACCATTGCGTATAGGTCTTAGAAAGTAAAAAATGACTTCACTACCTTCGATGGACTGCTCATTCTCTCTCATTTCTCTAATCTCATCTAGTACTTAATGAGATTGTATCGAAGCTAAGTAACTCTAGTATACTAGTGCAATTCGGGTTGTTCAGAGTCAAAAAATAGAAAAAGTATATGAAAATGGAAAATCAATTATGGGGTGCAATGCTCTCCCAAATCGGTAAATACCAATGATGATAGGCCAACGTCGCATTATATTATTAAGGATGCTCCGAGTCCAAATACGCTAAACAAATTTATAGAAAAATGAAATTAGAATCTTGTATATTCCTTATTGATAGGGCAAAGCAAATGCAATCTATGAGTCTGTTACAGCCATTGATCTCAAAGTGCTATCCCTTTCATGGAGTTAGATATGCCTTATTCTCTGTACGGCAAGAGCTCAAGCGCTAAACCTCATATCATAGCTATTTCTTCTTTGATTCTATGCTTACTGGGCAGCTGCCGTCGTTAGACCAATTTTCATAGAAAAGATGGTTTTTAAACTATTCTATGGCTTAAGTAAGTGCCCTCCTACCGCTAGCTCAGTACATATGCGTCATCTAGTTATGCTTAAATGTCTTTCTCTATTACAACCATGCCTTTTTGGCGGTATTGAGTCACTTCCTTCGGAACCTCCCTTTCACTGACACTCACTAGCAAGAGCTTAGCGCAGGACTTAGCATACCTAACTAGCTTATTGGATTCTATGAGGAATGGAAGGGCTTTGTTTTCACCCACAGAGCTATAGTCAAGCATGAAAGCATTCCGCTAAGAGTTGAGTACGGCCAAAACCTTCCACTACAATTGGGGAATGCTGACTCAGATCTGGTGGTCTAACTTGAATGGAAGATGATCGATCTCAATCATTCGGCCGATTGCTTATCCTTCCTTCGCTGCAGGTGGCAGAGACTTTTATCTCCTCTCCGTGGATGGGTTGGACGAGATTGATTGATGGGAGGATTGAACAAGAGCCGGTATAGATAAATAGACAAGTCCAGCTGGTTGAGTGAATCCTACTCCGTATTTACCAGCGCTGGATTGGGTCACTTCATTGGCCCCGGGATCCGTGTCAACGTTTGGGGAGCCAAATTCAAGCAGCAGACCAGATGGACATTCTATTAAAAACCACTGTTGCTCCCCGTGTTATAACTCTGGGCTACTTTTATAAGCCTTTGTCTTTGAAACTAAGGGGAAATCGTTTGGAAGACTCTCTAAACAAAAGATGGGGAAACTATTCAAAGCCCAAGAGGCGGCAGCCTCGGCAGCAACAACCTCGTCTTCTTCGCAATCTGACAGTAGCGGAAACTCTTCTGGAGGAAACAAGAAATGGAACAACAACAAGAGTTAGAACCGCTGTCAGAATAAAGCCAGTCGTCGCGATGACCCTAAATAAGATATTCTCGTAAGATATGATGAGATTAACTACGTAAAATCCACTAGTTGAAATAGAAAACTACCGATTAGAATGTTGTATGGTACGGTACGGCTGCTTGTTGCGTAAGATGTGGTTGACTTGCTATAAAGATGTCTATTCCCTTCCCCGAGGGAGAGATCGCAGCTTCCCAACTGACTAATAGGGGTGGGTGAGCCCTCCTGAGGGATGAGAACGAGCGATGTATTGGGGGAGAAAGAACCCGCCTTTAGGATCACTACTGCTTTCGGAAACTAGCTATCCAGTGACTTAAGATACCTTCCCTTTTGCTCCAGATCAGATGCTGTTCCCCGAGGAAAGGCTGAACCATGGTGCGGTTCAATAGGAAAGGCTAAAGGATCATATGTGCCTGCCAGGGGCTTACGAGCGACTGGGGCCCTCCAAAAGAAGTTGTCAAGGGGGGCAGATGGAGTATTGGACGAAGATGCTTGAAAACAAAAGGGTCCGAAGGAGAGTTCGTCCTAGCCTGGATATATTCTACTCTCTCTCCTGAGATTCTCAGCCAAGTTATTGATTTGACAACAGCTCATGATGTTTGGCATATGATCTAAAACATGCATGTTTTATCAACGTTCTGAAGCACGATTGATGCAACTTCGTTCAGATCTTCAAAACTGCAAGAATGAACTTAGGAAAAGCTGATCCCTGTCACTAAGAATGGACTGGGGCATACCATGAATTCTGAAAACTTGGTCAAAGAATACTTGAGCCACCTCTTTAGCAGTAAAGGGATGTAATAGAGGAATGAAATGGCTAAACCTGCTGAAGGCACCACGAGCCAAGCCCGTCGTGATTTGGAGGCTGATCAAACTTGGTTCAAAAAGGAAGAAAAGAAGTGGCCAGAGTCTCCCGGGTAGAGTAGTGAGACCATCAATAAATAGTTTAATGTAGTTTAAGCAGAAGCTTGAAGTTCAGGTTCGTAATGCCGCTTTTCATTAAGCTTTTAAGCCTATCTCTCTTTGTGTCGGGAGCAAGTAAACCACACTGACTGTGTGAAGTGTCAAGAACGAATGAAATAACGTATTATAGATGTTCGCCCACCGCATCTTGGGGCAGTTTTGTCTTGTTCTTCTATTGAACCTCTTCCTATTGGTATTGTTAGAACTTCCTTTTGGAAATGTTCCCAGCAAGCCTTAACCCAATTGCTAGACACAGTCTCGTGATGAATCTGATATGGCAGTAATATGAGTACGTAATACCGGAGCCTAGCTTCTGGTTGGCTATAATTGCTAGTCCCTGCTGTGAATGCCTTAATCTTGTTCTCCCTTTCTTCTGCATCATATAGTCGAGGGTTCCTGGTAGTTTGTACATTGTCGTTGCTATGGAATGCCATGCCTTGAGTGGATTTACCTATTTCAGGGACTTTCGAGGCTAAGAGTCATCTTTTTATCCGAAGAACTTGTGGAAAGTCTCGCGAATTACATTATTGGCCTTCTAGTATTTCTCAGTATAGAAAATGCTCAGGCAGATATCTTTTTGTTTATAAATTCTCCTGGCGGATTGCTAATACACGGAGCAGGTGTATATAATGCGATGGACGGCGTGCCACCACAGATAAATACAATATGCATGGGATTAGCTGCTTCAATGGCATCTTTTATCCTGGCCGGAGGAGAAAAGACAAAACGTTTGGCATTCCCTCACGCAAGGATACTTATTCATCAACCCTTCGGTGATTTTTTCGATATGGACCTACAAGCTGTAGATTTTTCCCTGGACGTGCAAGAAATATCGGACCTGCGCGAAGACATCACAGATATTTATGCAGAACTAACAGGACAACCCTACTGGGTTATATACAGCAGGATGGAGAGGGATTCTTTTATGACAGCAACAGAAGCCAAAACTCTTGGAATTGTTGATACTGTCGCGGATAAAGTAGACTTTCAAAAAATACAAGAAAAAAGAAAACAATATATAGAGGAAGTCTTTAAAAAAGAAAAAGAAAAATGGAGAATCAAGTACACCTAATAAGGCTATGGGCTTATGTGCGTGATGGAAGACCTTTCTTAACTAGAGAATGAATCCCGGATAGTCAACTTACATCGGTAGTCCAGTGAATTAAACTGTCTACTTTTACATGAAAGCCAGTTCAATATCGAATCAACAACCATACCGATGAAATTCATTAACGGGTAGTTTGAGAAGGGAAAGCTTGGAACTAGAATAGAGGACTGGGAAGAGTGGCTATCAGTGTCCTTGACAAAGCTACTAACTAACCTTAAGAGCTAGTAAGATGAGTCGGCACTTGCCTTAATCAGTTAGTTGGGACTTCCGGGACTTCGCCTCAAGAAGAGGGAAAAGAATGGCATTTTGAGATTGAAGGCCCTACTAATAAGCGCCGATGCATATTCAAAGGAAGAAAAGGAAGGGCATGTAATAGTTAGGGATGGCACAAAAACGAGATATCCGGTGTTCCAGTAGGCCAACATTTCTTAATCAATCTACTAAGTGAGACGCCTATAGCGAGCGAGTGGCATAAATATTAGAAACGAGCAGAGAGCTGAAGCAGTTTGTCTCGTTGCATTTGGTACTTTTGAAAGAGAGACCCATTGCTTCCGTTTTGTTACATCTTCTAAGAGCTTGCTCGAAGACAGCTCGATGCGACTATGAGTAGCTAAAGAGGTAGTTGAGTTTAGATCGAAGAAAGGTTAAAACCCGTAAAACAGTCTTCTTTCTCCTTCTTGCCTTGTAGCAGCAAGAAGTTCCGAATCATAATCAGAATAAGCAACCAGATCAGCATCCAGGGAAGTCACACATGCATTTCCTTGTTCTACTTAAAGAAGAAGAATCCGCGAGAGAAGTAGACGAAACGAGGCCTTCCAGAAGTTCAGTTTTTGATGGGCTACTAAAGGTTGTGCAACAAAAGAACTAGACTTTCTTTGTTCTCGGCACCGCCGGATTCGAACCTGCAGTCTCCACTCCTGGTCATGTGACCTAACTTTCCAGTGAGCGGACCTAGTCCAAAGCCTGGCCCTAAGAAAGAATTCCTATACTAGAACTCCAATACGTATTCCCGCCCTGTCACTAATCTTTTCAAGGCTACACACCCTACGAAGGATGGAAAGGGAGAAGACCTAACCTCTTGTTTCTACGAGTGTGGGGTTGTTTGGCCAAGGTCAACATACCGATTAAAAAGAAACGGAAGCTTGGACCCAAGACGGTTGACTGTGCTCTTCTAGGGTATGCACACAATAGTGCAGCCTATAGCTTCTTGGTAGTGAGGTCTGAGACTGGAGAGATTACTGTTAACTCAGTAATAGAGTCTCGTGACGCCACCTTCTTTGAAAGCATCTTCCCTATGCGGAACTTGAGTGCCGTACCTCATGATGACCCTACCGCTGAGAGTCACCGACCATCAGAACCCTTTGCGTCTACCTTTCGGGTAGATGAGTCCCTAAGCGCTCCTGTGCTGAGACGGAGCAAGCGAGACCTGGGAGATCACTGACCTACCGGCTGGCTGTAAAGCAGAAGGGTGCAAGTGGATCTTCAAGAAGAAGCTTAGGCCGGATGTCACTGTTGAGAAGTTCAAGGCCAGGCTTGTCACTAAAGGGTTTACTCAGAAGGAGGACGAGGACTATTTCGACACTGACTCCCCTCTCGCTAGGTTAACCACTATCCGAGTGCTTGTTGCACTAGCTGCCACAAATGGTCTATACATCCATCAAATGGATGTAAAGACAGCTTTCCTTAACGCGGAGTTGGATGAGGAAATCTATATGCAATAGCCTGAGGGATATGTGCTAGCGGGACATGAGGATAAAGTGTGCCGCTTGAAAAAGTCCTTCCCCGGAGATGATCCTGGCGAAGAACGAACCATTCTAAGGAGGGGGAAGCGCTACTATATATCTCTTTCTTAATCTTAAGAAGCTATTTCTAAGTTCCACTTTCCATTAGCCGAAGTCGAATGATCGCCTGGCATTAGCGCCATCCTACCGTCTCGTTTATGAGCTTGCATCTTGTACTTCTCCTGCCTCTGAAGGACCGGACCAATGATAGACCATGGGAAAGAGGAAACTGACCAATGAGATAAGCTCGGAAACTGGGAATAGGTTCGGGGTCTAGCTATTGATCATAGTAAGCTGTCCTTAAGGGCTTCGATCGGCCCATATCAAGAAAGTCATTCCGCTTATGGCTAGCGAGCACTTTCTTTTGGTGAATATCATTTGAATGAAATAACCATTGTAAAAGCGTTAGATGAATGCCCTGCCCAGAATCTGCAGCTTGAGAATAAGCTTAGAGGGAATGCCCTGTTGGAGGAAGATTCTCTGCTGTTGTCACAACTTCGCTCCTCTCCTTGAGCTTGGATGGATCTTTTCTATGTGCTAGTTGTTTGGTCATAATTGTGGGTAGGCCCTTTAGAGCGCTTAGAAGCAGTGACGCTAGGGAGATCTCACTTATTAGAGGACCGCCCTTGAACTCAATTCGAATAAACTAGTTTTAGGCACCTTTCGGAGCGAAGAAGATTACCTGCTGTATAAATACCCTACCACTATTTCCTTGTGATAGAGATCACTAACATCAAGAGGAGAAGGTTCTGAAAGAAGGGCTGTACTCCGGCTTGAAAAGAGTCAGCTTCAGTCCCACCTGTGTGATTCATTATAGATGAGAATACTTGATTGAAAGAGAGTTTATATTGAAGGGCTATCAGATGACTTCAATGAATATTGCACAGGAAGCCTATTTCGAATTGATAAAGCAAAGGTTCCTTATTAAATGTTTAAAAGCGGCTCTTTGAGCCTTGATAAGGACCGAGGCGAATCCGGAATCTCACGCAGGCTTTCACTAAGAAAGGCTAAGCACGAATGCAAGAGACGTGCTGAAGAGAAGGCGATTCAGGTTCTTGTTCGGGAAGGAGCACTCTAACGTTCAACAAAGGCTTTATCATGGTGCGCTTGTATGACTTCGAGCTCTTCTATAGCGATGGCAGTCTCACCGTAGTGCTTTCAGTTGTAGTAGGAAAAAAGAAAGAACTTGTCTCTTCGATTGACTTTCATTCAATATCCCATTCCCGCTGCACCGGCTGGCAAGCTCATAAACTTGCTCCTAGGCGACTTCTTTCTGACGCTTTACGGGCGGGGAGAGGGGAGAAAGTGGCTATCTAGTTTGGCCTCGCCCTTACACTCGCAGCGGGCAAATAATTATTTCATGAAGGGGGTCCCCTCAAGATAAACCTCATTTTAGGAGAAATTGAGAAAGGCGGATCAAAAAAGAAAAGAAAATAATAAGTAATCTTACCTTACTAAGAAAGCAGACTTGTTATCGCACCAAAGATGACTTTGAACGTTAGGATTACCGATAGGCTAGGATGGAAAGTGCTACCTTAACTTGAGAGCGAGCTTGCCCTTTCTTCACCACCGGACAGAGAGGATGGAAGCCCGGGTGAAGACCGACCAAATCGAGCTATTCAATAGGCTAAGAGCATAAGACCTAAAACCTTCTAACTAGCTCCTGAAAGGCTCATTTCCAGCCGCGACTTTCAGATTGTACTCTTCAAAAGATAGCACTCAAAAAAGCCTATTAAGATAAGATAAGAAGGGTCTATTGAGAAGGGTTAAGTCTTATCCGATGCCAAGCGATGAATCAGTCTCGTCCCTTCGCAAGTCAGACTCCAACTGACTGATCGACCAGCCCTATCTTTTATTGAATGAGATAGGGCCCCTTGTCAAAGTAAGGATTGATACAAAACGCTGGAGTGCTGTTCAAGCAATCCGCATAGGTATTCGTCAAGTTCACACTGGATCGGTTCGAAAAACAAACTTTTCATTTCATATAGTCTCGTCTGCGGAAAGCAAGCCTTTCCTCCAGAAAGTCAAGATTGATTCTTGGAAAGTATAGGAAGTGAAGTCGAATCGAAGTAATAGTAAAGTAAAGGCGAAATCCGTTCTTTAAACACGGGAATTAGGAAAGTGCGGAAGTCTAGTAAAGGTGCCGTCAAGTAAAGAATAGATCTCCGGGGGAAGAATGAAATTCTCTTCTTCTGGTGGTGTGAAAGGAAAGGCAAGGCAGGGCAAGAGATCTATTTGATTAAACCCGCCCCTCCCATAGCTCACATCCCTATCGACATAAGTCAAGAAGTGCTTTATCGCCCGTAGGGGGTTGTTAGTTCTTCTTTCCTTTCTTTCCTCGCCTAAGGAAGTCCATTCACTTGCCGGGTGAATAGCCAAGTAGTTTGCATGTATTCGTAGGATGATGATTCCACAGCAGAAGAATAGGTTGTTTATACCGCTCAGGCTCAGACTTGTGATGAACCATCTCATCTCAATTTAGTTTGGTGTGTATACTCAGGCCAAGCATGTGACTGGCAAGAAGGATTTGTTTCAAACTCATTACTATTCTGCCCACACAGGTCGATGTCGCAGAGATGACACAACCCGTGGAGTGAAGTATAGGTGATGTCGTTTTGAGAATCGGATATCGTACCCACAGACCTACTGGAGTCCTCTCTCTTCTAGGACTAACAAAGGGTCGAAAGGCTGTTGAATCACAATGTTCAGGTTTCATTCGCTCAACGACATGGCTCCAAGATATGTTTTTCCATCTCCGACGAATCTGTAGCTAAGATCTATTCTTCCCTTTTAGATTACTTGGGTTAAATATCTACACAGAAGTCCATCCAATCTTCTATTGGATGTTTGGAATTTGCTAAGCAGTTTCTAGTACAGAAAGGAGAAGTGAATTTATTTAAGCCCTGAGCTTCCCTAAGCCTCTTAAAGAGCACCTCTCCCTCTCTTCACAGTGGTAGCAGGGAACGACGACCCGGCCTGATTCCTATTTACGGATACGTCGGCAGCCTCTCTCGGCTCGGCCATATAGGACTATAAGTCCATTTTCACCACAGCATATAGCCTCCCTGGTGATATCCCTGAACTACGCCATGACCTGATCCCTCAATTCGATTCAAAATCTAGTTTCCCTATTGAAAGGCAAAGGCTAATAGTTGGTTGATTGAAAGAGGGAACTGGAAGCCTGGTAGCAGTAGAAGTCTCTTCTTTGTTTAGAGCAAGAATCTAATAGGACAGTTGCTAGCGCGAGAGAGGTCTGGTAGGCAAAGCGGACACTTGCACTAGAAGAAGAGGCGGCAAGCTTGTTAGTCTTTGGCGAATAACCAGTTGCAGTTGAAAGTCTGCTGCTAGGCGAGAGGAGGGGCCTGTGAGCGACTTAGCGAACCTCTTTCAGTATCAGCCGGCTGTCGAACCAGCTCTTTCCGTGTATATAAGCTTGTTGCAGTTTCCAAAATGTTTCTTTCGTCAGCATCCCTTTATGAGATGAGTATTCTGCTGATCTCCCAAAGACGATGAAAATAGCCCTTGACCGCTGTGGCTAAGCCAATCAATAATCACAAGAAATGAGTGAGGAGGGCTCCCTTCGAGAGGGCGGTGGGTATAGCATACGAGACAGGTGCATTCCATCCTGCTCTCACCAGCCTGTGCTGGGAGTACGGTTCATTAGGTACCATAGGTGTCACCATCGTAGTAATAGCCCATGTCTGGATTCTCCGAGCCTAACCGAAGCGAGCAACAAAGCCCTCCCGAACCGCATAAAAGGAAATGATTTGTGAACCAGTTCCAGATAAAGAATCTGGAATAGAAGAAGTGATATCGATCCCCCCTCTCTGAAATTCATTAGATATCGTAATCAACAAAATAGGCATAAGAATCTGCGCAATCAAGGATCTGAATCCACTGAGGCATCCAAATCCCCATCCTCAGAAACTGAATCTAGGGCCGAGGGGAATGTCTTCTAGTGAGGGGAGTCTTTTCAGCTTCAATCGACTGGAATAAAAACCTTCCGCGCCTACCTCTCTTGGTTGCCTGCTTTTAGGGCTATAACACCAACCCTAGTTCTCTTGCCCGCTTGCTTTATTACATAACCTCAAGACCCTTGCTTCTCTGTCAGCTTCTTGTCTCGGAGTCTATTCTAACTACCTCTCTGCGGGACAGACAGCTGGAGGAGCACTTTCCGAGTGCTTTTCCAGGGTTGCTTGATGTGGCTTTCGAGGCCCTATGTTATGTCATTCTTTTGGGAGTCCAGTCATCTCAGCATTGGACTAGAACGAACGAAGAATTGATTCGCTTAGTACGTAGTCCCAGTCTCACTTGGATCGCTTCGAACAACATGGTTCACTTCTTTGATTCGTGGATTCGTTCCTCCCCCGGCGGAAAAGAAACTACTCCTTGCCCCAACCAAATCCTACCCTTCCCGCCCCGGTCCGCTTCGAGATCAGTTCAATCAGCGGCTAAGTCCGCTTAAGTACTCACTTCCGCTCCGCGGTAAGCATGCGAGTCAATTAGCCCCTTTACCACTTCTGTCTCTGAACTCACTTATCAAGTCTGACCTTTTCCCCGAGATCGGTTCATCACTCTGAAACCGGCCAGTCAGCGGTTTAGTCAACGAAAAGCAAGTACAATACAAGTACGAAAGGAACTAACCAACTAAGCTCGGAAATAGGGAAAGACTACCTAAAGACTCCTCCGCTTGTAGGCTGCAGGTGCTTTCCTTTTTTTTGCAGCGGGATTTCGGGTGAGGTACGGTGTCCGGTTCATTCAACCTATTCTTTGTTGGTGCCTGCTCCGATTCTATAAAACCGAGACTCCAAGACCTACGAATGATTCTTTTACCATATTTTGGCGGTACCACTACATTCTCTTTCTATTTAATTAAGTAGGTTATAACTCTTTTTCACAGCCTTATAACAAGTTCGGCTTGTTAGTTTCCCGGGAAAGGAAAAGTGCATCAATCGATTAGAAATTCATTTTAGTGCATTCGGATACTACCGGTCCAGTTCAGATTGTTTAGTCATAGAGTCCCGAAGTACTCATTCATTCTAAGAGTTTGGCCCGGTTGGAAACTGGCACACTCACAAAAGAGACTTTTCTTATCCACAAACTCTTTTTAGTGTGGCATGCTTTCCTCGAACTCGTGTAACGGAAAAAAAGCCGCTTAAAACCTTTGGTTGGATTGTCTTTGGTGTACTCTCTCTGGGGCTTAGTGGGCTGGCACAAACACTGGATAGAAATCGCACCGGTATGTATTCTTGTCATCAGTGCTCGACCATTCATTTACTGAGCAATTTTTAGAAATTGGAATAGTTTCTCACTATAGGAGAAGAAAGTTCAACGATCCAAAGATGCCCTTTCGAGCCCCAAAGTCAGATGAATGACAAACCTGCTATAATAGAATTAGGCATTCGTCATTAGGAATTTACGTAAAGGCATTCTGTCCCAATCGATCCATATCCAGGTAATCCGCCCAAAGGAGAGAGTTTCTTTAATTTCATAAAAGAAGGGGGCTCCTACGAGATAGAGATAGAGGGAAAAGCCATAACATAGATGAGAGAAAAGCAAGATCGAGCGGAAGCTCCAGAGAAGTATGTCTTTCGGAGAAGAGCAGATAGAGGCATTAGGTCCAGGATAAGACAGGAGAGAACGCTGAATAGACGGACAAAGCATCATCCACACTAGGTAGACAATAGCAATGCGGCCCATCCATAGCCCAAACACAAGACCTTCCGGCAGAAACCTAAGCATACGGATGACCAGCAAAGGCCTCCACCAAGAAGAGTGGAAGGAACTAGAAAGAGTCCATCCTGCGATCGAGGTTCTTCTAGAATGAAAGAGTCTACCAATTAAGGTACTTGAGACACTGTCGATTTCTCAACTGGTCAACAATCTTACATACCCCACACCTACAACGTCAAACCAATCTGGACACAGTTAGATGCCCAAAAGAGGCCAACCTTTCGGTAAGTAAGAATACTAGCTATCCTTCGACATCCAGACCAACAAGCCGATCACTCATTGGCCAGAACGCTCAAGCCCTTTGACTAGTGAAAGCTCTTACTTGCCCTAGTGCTACTCCCTGGCTTCCTTCCTCCACAGAAGACTTGCTAGAGGAGCTTGTCTCACTTCCTTCGTAAAGGCTGAAAAGAGCCTTGTTGCTTGCTTCTGCTGCTCGTGAAGAGCTAGATCCATAACACTCACACCTGGCTGAATCCCTTTGATATAGGAGACATGTGAACAGCTATGACTTTCAGTTTTCACCCTCCCTCAAGCGAAGCGGCACACAGTAGAGCTTGAGCTTGGACGCGTCACTGTAGAACCGGTCCTTAGGTAAGCCTTTGGTGAACATATCCGCCAGTTGGAGATGCTCTTATCGCCCCTGGCCCACTTTTCTTGTCCACTTTCTCATCCTCTCCTGGAGTTTTTGTTATTAAACTTGCTAGTTCAAGAATGTTGTCCTATTTTGCTCCTCCCCCCTGGCGAATGAACTAAGGGTCTCTGGTTAGCCAGTTCACGAGCTAGGGAATGAAACTATTCCAACAAGCCTCACTGTTTGAGTTCTAGCTGTTTTATTAATAAAGGAGCTAGTGTACGAGAATTCCAAGATATGGGGTTCCTTTTCTAGCAGCTCTAGCAGCAGGGCGGCAGTAAGTTAAACAAGAAATCCTGTCAACAACCCAAATCCAAGAATTCCGGGTGGCTCCAGCGAGATGGCTTCAGCGGGTCTCTGTAGATTGAGTTCGGACCTTCCTGGTTTAGGACACAGAATACAATGTGTCCATCGTGAAACAAAGAAACAAGGCTTGAAATGGCCTCCTTCCAGGCAAAGTCTGGGAAATCCAATGAACATACTCCATCTAGCAAGATATGTTGAAAAAGTGGATGCTGTCCCATTTGATGAAGTCAAGAAATCAATGGTTATTACATATCTCTACATAGGAAGTCAATCAAGCAAGGGATTCTGTTATAGATCTCGGAAATTACCTCTCAGATTAAGTCCCGAAATACAAATGTTTAGGAGAAAGATGTCTTTAACCCGTCTACAGGGACCTTCTAGGCGTTGGATGCTTTTGTGGATAGAATTCGATTAGAGATCTACTGTCTACCAAATAGGAATTTCCGAGTGAAACCATGATGTTTAGAATTTTGGTGAGTTCCGGACAATAGGACTATAAGCATAATTGGCCTGATATGCCTTTTCATATTAATTAGGGCCTAGTACGAGATCTAGCTGAAATCCAGGAGAAAGAAGTTGATCCAATTCAATATAAAGCAGCATACCTTGAACTACGCAATGGTCTGATCTTGAACCTCGACAGTGGAAGGTGGGTGGATACCACGATGACGAGTGTAGACATTATTGGTACAGTAGGCTTCCTCGAAGACCAAAAGGGCGTGCTGACATGGCATCCGGCAAGATATAAAGCGGGAGAAAAGGGGATAAAACCGTTAAAACCCGATACTACCCGCAAGGGTGCCATCGCCAGGGCACATTATGTCTTAGATAGTTCGGGCAGGGCACCTAATCCGCAAAAGACCTTTCTAAGTAGCACAATGCAGAACATGCTAAGATTTCTTGATCACTGGGTCAGTAAGAAAATCACTGAAGCAGGCACCACAGAGACTTCCTTTGAAATTAGCTGGGATCCGAAGCCGGATCAAACAGAAAGAGACGAAAGAGGAAGAGAGGAAACTGCATCTCTTCCTCCAGCTGAAACAACAACAGAGGAAAGAACAACGAAACCAGAGGAGCCTACAACTGATGGCAGTGAAATTGAGACTACAATACCAGAGGAAAGCATGCCTACACCGAAACAAGACGAAAGCGTGCCTGCAAGAACTATAGATAGGCCAGCCGGGGAAGGCTCTACCAATACCATTCCAGCTGAAAGAACTTCCGCGCCAACCAACAAATCGACGTCAACAGAAGGCCATCGTGAAAGAATGAATGAAGGAGTCAATCAAGAAAGGGAGACCATTAGTACGACAACAGAGACAAGAACGGATTCAACTCAGCCCGTCCTAGACGAAGAGATCCTATCTAATAGACCAACTAGACCAACAACGGCTGAAGATCTTGAATGGGTAAATAGTGATTCAAACAAGAAGAAAGATAGCTGCTCTGACGAGTCAGGGGAGACAGAAGAATACTGGAAAAGGAAAGATTACGAGTGGGGACTTGAGACCATCAAGCGCACAGACGAGTACATGGAATGCTACGATCAATGCTCTTTCTTCGGGGGTTGGTCACCTCAAGGGAAAGATCAATGGCTAGATCCGAAGTTTCGCTTTGGCATTCATTCGTATACTTTGGCTCGCTTCCCTTAACCAGCTGACCTTGTAACCTTCCTTTTCTAATCGGACTTATGGTGTGGTCCAGCTACTTTATCGCTCCTACTTTATGGGTTTAGACTCCTACTAGGATGGTAAGACAATATGCATGGCTAAATGCATGGCTTTAACTACGTCAAACCTCTTTCAATCAACCAACTTATGTTGTATATAGAGAGAAGTATTCCCAACAATCAGTCTCATTACTTGGGCTGGTCGTATTATCAAGGTTGACAGAGCGGATTTCAACTTCTTGGTCAGCTTCTTACTTGACTATATCATAGAGAAAGCTATCTTTTACTAGAATCTTCCCTTGGATGCTAGCTACCAAATTTGCAATCCTTTCAATAAAAGTTGCCTCTGCTTCTGTATTGGTTCCAGGACCAAAGAAAGTGGAGAAAGCCAACATAACTGAACCAGTGCTATCCCTTATGAGGCCACCACCAGCTGCCATGCCTGCTCTAGAAGAGCCATCAGTGTTGAGCTTAAGAGTATGAAGAGGGGGAGGGATCCATTTAACCCAGATGCCTCTAGGGACACTGACAGGAAGGACCTTCATGTGAAGAACCTCTAAACACAAGCTGTCATGAAAACCAGTAGGAGAGGAAGATTTAGCATGAATTGGGAAGGAAGGAACTAGTAATCCATTCAAAAGGACCTTACCCTAGAGAACTCAAAGGGGGGGAAGGAATTCTTAAACATACTCACAAGAAGGTTATCTACGAAGATCTTAGATGGAGAGAACCCTAGAAAGAGGAGCTACTAACAAGAGAAGGATAGATAGAAGGAAGTCTATCTAATGCATTCCTTATTGATAGAAACCTATAGAATAGATGAAGACCACCACAAACGGATCCAAGGCCAGGGATGTTCTGAATTTTTGCTTGAAAGCCTAAGAGAGTGATGCTAATTGGAAAAGTCTAAAGACCCTCTTTGAGTAAGGCTGGAAAGATAGAGGTGCTTGCCGGATGGCTGGAGACATGATCTTAACCGTAAACATTCTGCTTATACTGAATATCCGATCCGAGTTCTCGCTTTAAAGAATCAGAAGAAGCAACGGAAGCAGCCAGATCCGTCATATAGAATACCTAGCTGGATTCCGCAGAAGAAGCAAGAGTTCAATCAGCATTCATCACAGGCATAGTAGCATAACTGGAAAAAGAATAATAGGAACGCAACATCATCAAGAGAAGGAATATATGCAGATATGTCTTCCTGCTTAGAGAAGATCTTTCCTTTACGTTACGGGAATGAGGAAGTGGCATATCCTGCTGCGTCAGTTGGTGCATCAGAAGTACTATTTTCTTTCTCAGAGACGATAGGTGAATCATCATGGTCCCTAGACTGTGATGTTCCCATGGAAGAAATAGCAGGCTCTACTGCAGAGGATGGTGAAGTAATAGCAGCAACAGGAACAACAGAAGAATCACCAGCAAAAAGAAAGATCATCAGGTGCTTGTGAGATGTTGTCCTAAGGTCAGCAGAAACATGCTGAGCAGAAGACCTGACCAAGGAAAGTCAGACGGTAAGGCGGATCCTTTCTTTCTCTTTCTATATTCAAGAAGAAAGTGGTGTCGTGCGCTAAGTCAAAGTAGACGAATTTCTCGTGGTTTGCTTAATTGGCCATAACGGCCGGACTTCTTTCTTTCCATACTTTACTAAACTAAGAAGGGCTCGGGCTCGCTAAAGCTAAAAACGGAACTTAGCTTCTCCCCCTCTCTCTACCAGCTACATCAGAAGCGAAATCCTAAACTTCAAATACAATGCGGGTTGCCTTAGCGACTATGGTGTACATATGCCCATAGCCGGAGTCGATCGAGGATAGGAATCCTACCTTGGGGCAGGGCCAGATCTTGATGTAGAAAGGTCAAGCTGAGGCGGAGAAGGAAGCTTACGAAAGTCAGGTCAAATAAAAAAGAAAGATGGTGTGAAGTGAGCTCTAACAATCGATGCGGCTAAAGGAGCCTGCTTTGGCGGCCCTACGAGGAAGTTTAGCCCATGAAAGTCCGCTTCAAGCCTCCGGCAACCGCCTATCCCAAGGTAGGTGGTCAATTCATTCCGGATGGAACTCCATATTGAACATTTATAGGCTTCGGAGGATGTAGATTCGGCAAATTCTTACTCTTTTTCAGGTGCAGATGAGGCTTATAGGGAAGAGGAGGCAAGGGCTGACGCTTAAGCATCGGCTAGTAGAACCACTCCTGACCTTCTTTCGTATCCGAGGTGAGCTCTTTACACATATGATATGGAAGTATAGTACGGTGAACAAGTAAGGTAGGGGGAAGAGATTCTATTATGACTGGATGGCGTGAAAAAGATGACTCATTTGACTTCTCTTATTTATCTTATTCTTATGTTATTGACTTTCTGGAACTTAATAAGCTCGTAAACTCGCTTCGTCGCAGCTTCTTCTATATCTAGAAGAAAAGAAGGCATTCTTGCCAAGACCTATAATATGAAACGAAAGGAAAAGTACCCATACCCATAGGGACTCTTTAGGGAGAGAAACCCGAAGAAAGGAGTAATAAGACTCTATAGGGATTAACCCGAACCGTTAGGGCCACTAGACAAATACGCCAGCCCGGGGTACGTCATGTCAGGACGGTAGAGCTACCTACCATCCATATTGAGTACGTCATACGGTGTATGTTACAGCAGGGTAAGGACCTCATGATACGTAGATTTTAAGGTTATACTACGTTGAATTCTTAATTAAGTCATTTTCTCACATTCTAAATCTATGAAATAAGAATGAAATTCCCAGCTAACCGTGAACAGAGTTGGTAGGAGGAGGAAGAGGTTCTATTCTATCATGACCAGAGTCCCATTTTTTCGCTAAAGGTGGGCAGCAATCTGGATTCAAGTAGGAGGAACTACATCAAGAAAGTAGTATTTCGTCCTAGATCTGTCTTAGATTAAGATCTTTCCAGCTCAGATGAAGAGCTTCTTCTCACCCTTGGCTCACAGAACTACCTTTCCATTTCCAGAAGACCGAGACGAGAGTTTGCAGTGGAAATTCTCCATTCTCCCTCGTAAGGCCTCTTAAAGGCAGAACCAAAGAGAGTAGTGAGAGGAGAGTCGGGTTCCTAATAAAATAGAAGGTTCTCTTTCCTGTAGATTTTGTTCCGAAAGAAAAGACTTAGCGGAGCGGATTAGACTTTACGGCAGTAATTACTTTAATAATATTTATCCATTGATGATCGAAAGAACCGTAAGCATTAGATAGAGTAGCGGGAAGGGAGTCAATCCAGTTCTCAATGGTACAAGGGGATGTTTTGATTCTCGTACTAGGTTTCTATTCCTTTTATGTAGAAAAAGAAGTTGTTCTTTCGGGTGTTTGCGCATTTCGCTATCTTCTTAATAGATTATCTCGTTTACTTCTCAGTAAGTCGAAGTCGGTTAAGGCTTTGATTGTTGTCAGTGAGCTTGCCTGCTTTTTTCTTAACTTAATAAGAAGACGAAGCAATTACTTATTTCCTTCCTTACCTTAATGGATTGCAGTCTCTCACGTGGGTGGTGGATCGATCTTAATTGTCTTTATTGTATAAACCAGTCACTTGCTTACGGACTTGTTTCGGAAAAGAAGCTGCCTTACGGAAGGGTGCACTTCATCGGCAAGGCGGAAAGACCAACCATGCTTAGGGGCAAAGAGTCTAAGGAAAACGAGAGGTTGAATACGATCGATTGATGGCGCTTTAAGGAAGATAAGAAGCGAGACCATAGATTCAGATGCCTATCAAGGATATATATGGATGGATGCGGATCTCTTATAGGCTTGATCCGATTCCCAAAGGGACAAGAAATGATAGAAGAGGTTACGAAGCAAATAAGAAAGAATTACCATCAAATAGGAGAAATCTAGGTCAAGGCTAAGGCTGATTGAGAGGTTAAAGGGCGAGGTTCTGAAAGAAACGAATGGTTTCAGTTGAGGTTTTATAAAAAAGAGGGACGAGAAGCTCCAAACGGAATGTCAGGAAGGTTGCTTTAGCGACCTACTTCGTGACTCCTGTCAGCGGCACCGTCTTTGGCCGGGATAACTTCGAGGAAAGAGGAGAACTTGACTTTGCTACGGGCACAGTCTCATGCATTGCTGGAAAAAGTGCTTCAAGGGGTATAGGGTCATCTCCAAACTTGGAATAGATACAGACCCGGACTACTAAAGTTGAACCAGACAATTGCCTGAACTGCTTGACTAGTCAATCTTGAAGAAGAGTGTAGGGTTCTAGTCTGCACGTTTTGCCAATATCTAAGCCCCCTAGATGGGTCAAGCTAAATGTCGATGGTTGCGCTAAGGACTCTGCTGGCGCTTCCGGCGTAGGAACAAGGGTCTTTAGACTGCTCGCTCGTCACTAGACTTTCGCCGCGAATCACTTTTTCAGATGAGGCCAAGCATAACATCCTAAAGCTACCCGCAAAGTCAAAAAGAAGAAAATGGTAGAGAGATGCCAATAATACCCAACTCGATCAAACAACATAAGAATGAAGGCCATAGAGAGCCTTCTTAAGTTTAAGTCTGCATAAGCCGTATCTACGTTTTGACTTTGACATAGATAGGCTTGAAAGTCCCTCCGCAACGCAAGTAGCGCTGCTTGGTAGCGCCTTTGTTTTGGGTAAACTGTAGAGATAGACTGTGAACATATAGATATAGGAAGGTTCACCATGCAATGTGGCTTCTTCCGGACCGTTAAAGTGAAGATTATTCGCTAACTCCCTTAGTTACCTTCACTTGGTACATCAACTTACCTCCTAACTCAGTCTTTAGCTGGGATCAAATGGATTCCACAAAAAAAAGAAATTACCTGCACTACCAATCCATGGACCGGGCCTAAGATGATATACCAATGGCATGATCGGAGTCTTGGGCCGTCACTGTATGATATACCTGCATCGTGAGTGAGATACCAATTGGATGATAGGCAAGCAAGGGTCCGTTATGTTCCACTGGATAGGAATTGTAGATATACTCCTGCTTGTGACCTAAGGTCAGTAGGGGCAGGTACTCCAGCTTATGAATGAGGTTAGCCGTATGGAATACCCAATGACTTCAAGAAAGAAAGAGTTGGCTACTCAACAACATCAGCTTGCAGAAGACCTATAAACCCTCCTCAACCACTTTGTTCACCTTTCTCGCTAGAGTCACGAGTGGGATAACATGTGCTTTTAGGAAAGACGGAAAGCTCCACTTCTCGCTTGGCTAGGGGGGAAGAGCTAGCTGCCATCTTGGTTCAGTCCGAAATGAAGCTAATGGAAAGCGGTAGGACTAAGAGCTGTGGGACTAGAACTCACATTCACTCCAAAGAAATGAACGAATGGACTCCCTCGACTGCTAGAAGACTAAGAGAGGGTTGGAAAGCTGCTTACGGACTTCGGACAAAGAGAGGTACCTAATTGAAGGCTTAGAGCAAGACAAAGGCAGAATGGAATACCAGCCTAAAAGCGGGGCCAGTTAGACCAAGAGACAAGATCCTTTATATTCTTCGTCACACACAAATGCAAGGCAAAGGTGCAAAGCGAAAAACTAAGTTCTTGCTTCGGGAGAAGGCTTATTCGCTGACTGAACTGAGAACCTTAAATGAAAGGATTAGGCCAGGACTCATACGATTCGAGTAGGATGAAAGGGAAGCTCGAATTCCTCGCGTACTGGCTTATTCGCCGAGCAGGAAAGAAGAGACCTCTCTTATGCAATTATCGAGGTTCACCAGGACTAATCTCGATTGCCCGATTCCTTTCATCTAACTTGGATTTAAAAGCAAGCATTCTTTTCGATCTTGTAACTGATAGAAGGATTGGGATATGATTAACGAATGAACCACACTGACACAGAAGAAAAAGACGGTGAAAGTACCTGTGCCACCAGTTGGTCAATGGGTGCCCGTGGTAAAGAAGTCCAAGTCTGAGAAAAAGCCATTGAGGGAACGGAACATCTGTAGAAGTCCAGTCACCGAAGCTATCCAGGACCCAGAGGAGAAGGTTGTTGAGGAAGAAGGCTTCAGTTAAAAGAAAATTGCAGCTTGAGGTTGAATCACAGCCAGAGGCCGGCTCTCTACCATAGATAGATCTAAAGAAAAACTTCTTCTACACCAGCTTGTGTAATAGCAGTAGGCAGTAGGGGCGGAGGAATTTTTCCTTTCTCTTGTAGTTCCAGGCCAATTAGATCCAGTGTGTCTTGCCAGGCTCTTTCCTTCCTTTTCCCTTTTAGCCATCCATTGGAAGTTCCCTTCTTTCTACCAGGGAGCCAGTCTCTGTAGTGGCATTTCCACAAGTCTTCCTTCCATTACAACATTCCTCCTTAAAGTCCATTCTCATCATGAAAGACAAGGTTGGGGAAGTGGATCAAGCTCTATCCTGCTGTCTTTAGATGGATTTCTCTATCATCAATCATTACGGAGAAAGAGAGTTTGATCTCGAGATTCAAATCTAGTGGTGCCCTCTTGAATGAACCAACCTGTACTCTTCAGTTTCAGCTAAGAAAGCTGCATAAAATTGAGTGGGCAGAAGATCAGCTAGCTGTCTCATACGATTATTGGACTAGAGATCTTTGACGTGCGGGGTTGAAGGCAAAGACAGCCAAATATAGAGGATGAAGCTGACACGGGAGCAAGCTAATATGAAGAAGAGAAGATCTTGCCATGCCATCTTCTGTGATTGAAGTCAAGCCCTATTCTACCCATGTGTAGGGCGGAGCAAGGACGGACAGAGGCCAGCTAAGGGCTTTCGATCAGCTCAAAGAAGTCCTAGCAACTAGAAAGGATTGGGCTTTAGTTCTGCTAACGCAAAGTGAGGGAGGCTTGAATTGCTTACTTGTTAAATAAAGGAATCGAGAATGTCGTGCTTCAATGGCCCGGAACCCGTGGAACGAGGAAGAAAGAGTTATAGCCCTATCTGTGTCCTCTTACCATGTTGCTGGTATGGTACTTGGTGCTTACGTGCTGGTGTCAGATCTCTACCAGTGTCGGCTGGGACTCAGCCAGCTAATGCATCACCACTGCCTTCAAGATTGACTCGTATGCTTCGTCTTTCTCTTTTGTTTAGTTAGTGTTTGGTTATGTATAACTTGTCTTTCCTCTTTCCATTTCAATGGAAGGTTTAGTGAAAGATTGAGTGGAGATTCGCGAGGTCTACTAAAATCAAGTACCATCAATATAGTACCATCAAACGAATTCGAATACGATTCCTCGACCGGGTCGGCTGGGCCTTCAATTACTAACAATAGTAATGTTGTATTTCGCCTTAACTCGCTGGGCTGCTCTCGTTCAAAGGATTGAAGCAGGTACCGGGAACAACAAAGACGAATCTCCCATTCGCTCTGGCTCGCTTACAAGTATACTTCTTGATTAGTTCATGAATTAGCTTTCGTATGCGGAGGACCACTACCATCAGAATAGAAATAGAAGCTCCGGCCTAGCTGTGTCCAATTGGAAAAGAAAGCCATTCCTAAACTTAAGATATTAAACAGAACATATAGTAAGATATAGTAGCGGCAATCTTGGAAGAACTATTGACTCTATTTACGTGACTATTGTTCCCTTCCTTCTACTATTCCAATCAATAAGCGGAACGCGTTAACTATTTCTATTTCGCTTTCGTTATTTGGCGACTCATGACTCCCGAACAAGAAGAAGGATGGAGCAGCAGGTCTGACACAAGATCAAAATTCGAATTGGGGGAAGGGGACAGCGAATGAAGAAGCAATATGACCGTGGAGTACTCTATCTCTATGAATTTCCAAGTCTTTTGGCGTATAACTGTGCTCGGATTCGGGATCGGAAAGCGGAGCTCAGATTATGATTCATTGGTCGGGTTTGGATAAGATGGACAATGGAGCCGCAACATCCTACCTTGGCCTCGTAGCACGCCTGACTTTCTAGTGGGAAAGAGATTGAGGATAGTTTGACATACCCAGGATCTGTTTGGTCACGAGTGAGCAGCTGCTTTAGCTTCTGCTGTCTAATCTGCTTCTTGAGAAAGCGTTAGGTTTTTTTTTCCTTCACGAACAGATGCATTCCACAGTGTAGGTAGCCATTCTCAGTCCACAGATCCGGGTTAGCAGTCATCGAGTGCAGTCAAGAGTGAAGAAAGAAATTTCATTAAAAGAGAGTGTGCAACAAATAGCTAGTTGGTTTTTGAGTTCCGGACGTAGCTCTCGGGTGAGGTACACGACTGAACGGATGAAAGTGGTACGTAAATGTGAGTTCCTCTTTAACCACAATAAAGAGTGCAGCTAGCCGTGCAGTTAGCGACTGACGTTTAGTCACAATCTCCAACGCCTAGCGCGCAGAGAAGCAAGAAAACTCTGGTGCGCGTTGAGCATAAGTCTATGTAGCGTATAAGCTTTTTAAAGGACAGTTGAGTGAGTGAACGAAGTGACCCTAACAGGAGGGTAAGAAGAAGAATAAGAAGAAGAAAAGATCTATAGGAAACTCTCCTATTGGAGTTCGTTTAGTCGAATACCTTGTGATACGTGGTTTGATCTCCTTGTCTACAGAATCTAGCTTCAACAAGACGATAAAGACTTTTAAGTATATTCCTAAGAATTGCTATGCGATGTGCTCCTTCGATATGAGGCCCGTTAAACTGAATCTTCCTATGGTGTGTAAGCCTATTGATTGGGGTTGTTATAATAAGAATAAGAGCCTTCGTGTGGATGATGATGGCTTACATGTAACCGTATCTGATCTGTCAGGTGGTTACTTGTGTAGCCCTAGTTCATACATATATAATCGTTTTAGTCTAATAACAAGTCATGATCTAAGATATATAAATAGAAATTGACGAGATAATGCTATTCATTCGGTCTGTAATATTATGAAGAATTTACAATCACAAGGGTTCACTATCAACAAAGAGGTACTTACCTTCATTCAGGAACATCGTACTTCATTGGAAGAGCACTCACTTCTGATGCCAACCTTCCTATCTAGAGTCGATATGAGTAGAGCTCACGACCTATTGCGTTATGCTTATTGGGAAGATCCTGATATTAAGTCAATAAATAGAATGACACTTGACGATTTATTGAAGGAGTTGAGCACTCGGGTGCAGCGTTCTAGATATGAAACCTTTGTATTGAAACTGGCCGAAGCATTAGAAGGGTATACCTTTTTTTTACCAGCATTTCTGGATTTCAGAGGTCGTATCTATCGCGCTGGTGTTTTGCATTTCCATGAAAGGGATTTAGCTAAATCATTGATACAATTTTCTAAAGATGATTCTATCAATAAGGATATGAGCGAAACACAGATGAGTACCATATATGACACGATAGCAACCGCTGCCGCCTTCAAGTATGGTAAATTCAACAGCTATCAAGATGCTTTAGAATGGTTCTATAAGTTACATATATATATATATAATAAGATAAATATATATATAATAAGAACTTTATTACATTAGCTAGCGAAGCCTCTGATCCAATGCAGTTCATCGCCAAAGTTCTGGCCTTCCAAGACAGGGCTCAAGCCGTTTTACATCCCATATCTCAGGATGCTTCGGCTTCGGCATATCAAATTTTGAGTTATTTACTGCTCAATAAGGAGCTTGGTCGATTGACCAATTTGATACCATCAGATGATGGAAAGATATAGGATTTGTATACTTATTTACTACCTGAAGTGCTTGAGGTTCTTCCAAACTCTTTTTCAGAAGAGAAGTGTCAGATTAGTCGCTCTAACTTGACTCGAAAGGAAATAAAAACTTTCTTTATGCCTATTGTCTATGGTAAGACTATCGTAAATATGTCCCACTATCTTAAAAAACACTTTGCATCATTACTTATGCCAAAGGATTCACAGACCCTAGCTAAGGTTTGCTTTGACTTTTGGCGGGAGAGATTTCCAGATATTACAAATTTGATGGGCTTGCTGAGCAACGTATCAGGCATTTGTGCTCGCATGGGTCGACCTGTGATATACAGTAACAACCTGTTCTCTACTATGCAGGACTATCGAAAGAGTGTATGTGCTAATATATGGATCTATGATCGCATAAAGAAGAAGCGAAAGAAGGTCACTTTAAGAGTATCTACTGCCGACTCAGACATTAGAAACACTAAAGTGTCGATCTGTGCTAACTTTATTCATCAACAAGATGCTTACATTGCTATGAATATGATCAATGAACTCTATACGATAGATGCACCTGTTTATACAGTTCATGAGAACTTCATCACCACTCCTTGGAAAGCTTTACGACTTCCTAGTCTTTATATAGATGTCTTTTCCCGTCTAAACCCGCCACTTTTGGTTATAAATGCATTCATCAATATGAATCTTATTGCTTTCATAGCTCCTCGCCCAGGGAAGGAGATTCTGGATAACAGAGTTAATAGTTGTTGAAGGTATGAGCTAAAAGAGTACGCTAGGGATTGAAAATGAATGACATTACTGAGAGAAGATCGAAGCTGCTATACTATACGCCCTATATGCGTAGACATCGACCTAAGTACCTTACCTTAACCTTAATAGATCGAAATCACTACTGATTTAGGTACATTCCGACAAGAAGTTCAAGACGAACCCTCCCTACCTTAACCCTTTTTTAGGCTCGATTCGATGCCAAACCCCTAATAGCGGTTCCGTGAATCAACCGGAAGCAAGTCCTGTGCTTCCCGCTAATCCAGGCGCTTCCCCGGGGGCGGCTCAAGAGGCCCTTAGCAGGCGCCAGCACCGGCTGAAGTTGCCCACCCCACTCCTAACCAAGAGGGGGTTGCGGCACTCCGAATGGAGCTTCAAGCCTTAATTCAGGAAAGAATTCGTGAAGAATCTGATAGGGGGGTCGGTACGCTGTCCACTCAGTTTCCCGAACAGAGGGAACTAAACTCAGAAACCGCCCACCATAGAATGTCCGAACTGGAGCTCTCCACGGAGACAAATGTAGATAATCTACCCGAATGGGCGGAGAAACTAAGGGAGGAAAAAAAGATCCTTAAGCCGCTCATTAAAGACTATTTGCCAAAAAGGTAGTTGGAATAGGGGTTCAGTTTGGGACCAGGAGGACTAAGGTCAAAAGCGATAGGATCCATTATGGCTGCAACAAGAGGTTAAGAGTCATAAGAAGGGTACTTCACTTAATAAAAAAACAAAGAGCTGCTTATGCCGCTGTACAAGAAAAGAGTAAAGAAAGACTTTCAGTGTATAGCCTTTCATCCCGACTTCTCAACATGAATTATGGCAGGAAGATCTTAGACTACCGGGACCGGCTCGGAGCAATCAAGCTCAAAGAGCACTACTGGGCGGAGCTTCTCAATCCAATTCCTGATATTAAGTTCAAGTCAATCTCAGGATTCCTGTTGAAATAGCATGTCACATTATGTAATGGCATCGCCTGCGCGGGCCCCTGTAGCCCCTGGTTAGCTTTCCCTTCTGTCCCCTTTTCTCTTCTCTTGTAAGCATAGCGCTGTGTCTAGTCCGACCTTAAGCTTCAAGATAGATTGCTGAGATCCTTCGTACTGAGAGCCCAAGACTGATGGCTCAACTAAGAGCTTTTGGGCATTGGGCAAGGGGTCAGTCTTAAGTGCAGCTCTACTTGCTCCCTATGTTGAGCTAAGCCAATCCTGCTAAGAAAAGAGAGTCCCTTCTTCGATTCACTCTCTAACGCAAGAGAGAACGACCTCGCGGATGGAGAGGGATTCGAACCCCCGGTATTCCTATCAATACTTCGGTTTTCAAGACCGACTCTTTCAACCGCTCAGACATCCATCCTCTTCGCGCTTTTTTTTAAAGGCCGTTCTCTTTCGTCTATGATTCTTCCATAATCAGACTGAAGACGGCGCATAGTTCCGGTGACAGTTTGTGAAACCGGGGACTCCTGGACTGAAGGCGGCCGGTGTCACATATCAACGTGCCATGACACATATCTTCAAAGAAAGACTGCACCAGCCGGTCGAGTGCTACGTTGATGATCTGGTGGTCAAATCCACGAAAGGCTAAACCTACAACCTCGCCTGCCTCGGCTCAACCGTACTACCCTGTGGGAAAGGTTCCCACCCAATGGACTTAGACTTGGCTAAGATTAATATGGGAAGGGGACGGACGCAGATACAACTCTTGAGACCGGGCCTGGTGGAGTCCTTGTTGCCTCCCCGGACACTGAAAGGCTCGTGGAGCTTTATATCAGCGCCGGTCTGTTCAAGGAGCAGAATGGGCGGTAAATGTACTACTATGCAAAGATGAATTCTTTTTTTGAAATCCATTAAGACCATATTAACAGTAATCCTTAATGCACTGAAAGAAAAGAGAGGGAGTCCCCCACCCCAACTAGGAGCTGAGCCTATGACCGACTAGCCTTTGTGATTTGATTGCTTATTCGAAGTGAGATACATCACCTTAGCTTGTCTTCCTCTTTCAGGTTCTGCAAGAAAAGATCGTCACTTGTTCACTTACGCAATTAGAACCTTGCTTCAGGGAATTCACGGCAAAGAAAGCGACACGGGAAAAAGACTTGACGAGGAATCCATTCTCTTTTAGTAAGATATTCTAAGAGTTTTCGCTAAGAACCAAAAGAAAAGGTAAGTCAAGCAGGAGATCGGTTATGGTGCCTTCATGGGCGGTCAGAAATGCCAGAGTTACCAGTGATAGGATGAGATGGGATCCGACATTCCAAAGCATTTGCTAGCCTGCAACATGCCCCTCCTAAGGCTTGTTCAACATGACCTCACCCTGGCCTTTCTCGACTTGGGGGTATTGACATCATTGGGAAAGTGACACCCAAAGCCTCTAATGGACATGAATTGATTCTCGTCGCCATCGATTACTTCACTTTCAAGGAGACTAGCCGCTGTGCTTGAAGCGCTATTGCTTATCCCAAAACGTCAACTCCTTGTCTTGTCCCGGGTGGGCTAGCCACATTAGTTGCACTCGCTGGCAGGTCCGGGAGTCGTAATTCAATTCCTTATCCCGAGCAGGGCGATCTCCTCTTTTGCCGAGGTCTGCCTTCCTTGATTGAGCCCTAAAACTGGCACCGGTGGTTGCATATATAAGAAAAGGGTAGATCGAATTCTCACTAAATCTTTTCTACGTTGATATACATATCATCGGACGGAAGTCAACGCAAAATGAGCGGCTTCATCCACATTGAGGGTCGGCTCAGGCATTAGGCGTGAGCTGGGGCACTGTTCCCGGCCGATGGTCTGGATTTGAGCCTTCCCCGATCAAGCAAAAGGCGTGCTGACAGTATCCAAGTGAAGGAACCAATTTGTCTTATTTGTCTTATTATTCATCCTACGTTTTATATGGTCCACTTGCTGGCCTCTATTGGTTGAAGTACTATCTATGATGTTCTATTTTCTTTTCGTTGGAGGGAACGGCCCAGCTGATTGGGTTGTGCGCAGCGCTCTTCTCTCTTTTTGTCGTTATCTCCGGATTGACACCTTCGAGTCAAGGGAAAGGACAGTTTACGGAATAACTACCCCATACTGATCAAACAGTACCGTACATACAAAAAGAACGCTAAAAAATGAAGAAAATCATCATAAAAACACGGGTTTTTTGAATCATTTTACCGATTATAGAAATTTTGAACCTTATTTCGTAATATATTCTTTTTCTTGACTACGTCCATAGGATACTACAAAATAGGAAAGAAAGTGAAAAAAAAGAAAATCATCTTTTGTAACTGTTCAACGAGTGTCAACTCAAAAACATATCAATCTCGCTCTATTATCGAACGAATCTAAACTATAAAGAATTGAATATCGAACAAGTTTAGTTCTTTATGAAATTCTTTATTACTCTACTTGCTTGCAGATTTACCATAGGGTATAGAGAGCCACTGAGTTACGGACAATGTCGTATTGGGTCTGAAAGGAATCTGTCCACCAATCCTGTATTGTTGAACCGATTGCGGGATATTACCATAGCAAAGAAAGACCAAAGAGAAGCATCTTCCACAGCCCTGAATGAAAAGATGAGAGCATCTTTCGGCTTTAGGGGCACGACAAGATAGACATCGTGATGGAAAGCAAAAGCCCATAGCTTGTATTCGATCATCAGTAGATATGGCATGGAGCATTAGTAGCCAAATGAAAGCCGAGACTTTAGGCCTGCGCTGCGGAGCATGCTTTTTCCACACAAACTTTGCCCAAGGCAGTTCGGAAGAAGGGCTGATGGTATGACATCAATCACTCTTAGCTGTGAACAAAACTAAAGCTTTCGCGTGGCGAATGCGCTTATCTTTACCTTCTCGATCTGAGAATGATTACGCGTAGTAGCGGTCAGTCTTTTTCCTGTTAGATAAGCCTTTCTGCTTTCACATCTGGATGCCGAGAAGAAGCTCTTTCTGTTTCGTACGTAAGAGAATACCGGTCTTAGATAGCGAGGAGGAGACTGATTTTCACTGGAATCACCCGTAGGCCTTCTGATCCTATTAGATGTTTTCGCTTAATTAAGCAGCGGAAGACTTTCATTATAAGAATTTGAAGTCAGGCTGTGAACCATAGGCCTTAGGATTTGAAACCCTAGGCCCGGCCTACAAATAGAATAAATAGGCTACCGAGTTGAAACAATAGCCAGAGATTAGGAGGTGCGTCGCCTTTTAACAGTATAAAATGACTTATCGATGGGAGGAATAGCTATCTTTGATAAAGAAGAAGAAGAGCAGCAAAGCAGCTAAGCAGGAATGAACCTTGTCTAATAGTATACCTTCTTCGATCTCCCGAGGAAGGACTCCCATCCCAGGGAGCAGTAGGCAAGTAGTTAATCATATCCCATTCTCTAACTAGAACTCCGAGTGAAGGCAACTCACTAAGTAGAGTCTCTATCGCCCTTGGCCTAGGAAGCAGAGAAGGGAGAAGATCTAAAAGAATTAGCTCGGGTTCCAAAGAAAAAAGAAAAGAAGAAAGTCAGGTTGTGAAACAAAAGAAAAGCATTCCTTTGACCTTCACTCTTGATGGTTGAATGTTCACAAGACATGTGACCATGACTTATAGAAATGCGCAGATTTGGTAGGTCTCCCGTGAATGAAGTGAAAGAGAAGTCGCCTCTCCCGCTGCAGTTAGCTCTTTTCCCTGAGCGGAGGGTATGAAAGAACTTGGAGTTTAGCTCTTGGTGCTTTGGCATTTGCAATAGGAAGTTGAGTAGGGGCATGCCTTAAGGAAAGGACTCAGTCTCTCGGGTATCTATCAACATATAGAGATCTCGTCTCTGCAGGTTCGGAGCTCCGATCTCCGTACCGAGCAAAGCGCAATGTGGTAATAAAGAAAAGTCTGGCTTCGGTCTTCCGGGTGGACTTCATCCTATCTTTGTTTAGAAGGGCTTGCAGAAGAGAATGACATGGAGCCTATAGAAAGCTCTTGGCCTTCGCTTTCCCTGACACGCGCTTTTTCTAAATCATAGGTGACTCCCTCTTTCGATCACAATCTCGTATTTGATGAAAAGTCTGTATTTCCTCAGGTTAGCTACTGATCATCCCTGCGAGGTGCATTACCTAGATAAGCTTCGAACCACTTTTATACAATCTAGTATCGCACTAAAGTATAGAGATTGGCTTGGTCTTCAGTATGAGCTTTCGACTTTAGAGGTGCAACGAAGCCTTCCCCTAGTCAGAATTTATATAGGGCTAGTACCCTGCCCTGTCGCAGCCGTTAATTCCTGATATCATTCCGGAATGTGTGCAGTCGGAGGCGGATTCTCCTAGTAGTGAACTCGCCGTGGAGATTCTCTCATTTCTATTACTAAGGAGTCGCATGAAAGAAGGGGCACCTCTAACATAGCATCTCTTTCCTTTTCCCCTCTTCTCTTTGTCTCCCATAAAAGAAAGTCCGATTTTTCAATGCTTTATTATGAAAGCGCTGGTCTCTTATTATACATTTTTACAAAAGAAAGGGCGCTCAAAAGGGAAAATCTATGCTCCAATACTATATACGTATTAACCACCCCCAGCGAAGTTGGATGCTTAACTAAACTTCGCCATACCACCCTCATGATCGGATCTTCCCCAAGGACGCCTTCGCTGCGGATTTCCCGCTCATCAGTCCCGAGAAGTAGGTTAAAAGGCTCTAGTAAGAACGGCTTCTTTATATATGAGAGAAGAGCGAGTGAACTAGGTGAAGTTCGTTACGGTCAGCAAATCAGCCTCCCATCGTATCGATAGCTCTACAACTCGCTTCTCTCCTTCTTTAATATTAAGACGTCGTGTTTAACACCAACTATCTGTTTAGAATCTCGTAGCCACTTGTTGGCGAACCGGTTTAACCAAAATAAGGGTCAGAATAAAGGGAAGTTCGCCGCGAGGGCATAGACCCAACGGAGGTGCAGGTTCGAGTCAAAGCCCCAGTCCCAGTTCAGTTCCAGTATTGGAACAAGCATGGCATTCATTGATAGACCAAAGCAAAGCACATAAGGCTGTATTTGAATTCCCGCTTGCTATGAAGAGGAAGAACTTGACACGTACAGATTTTGAGGAATAGAATCAATAAAAATAGGCAAGACAGCACACAGCAGCGATCAAGCGGGGAGCAAGCCCAATAAATAGGAAAAGAGACGAATTGAGTGGCTTACGGTCCTAGATCCATAGCGCCCTTTGTTCACAACCACCGGTAGATTAGTTTTCTACCGATTCGCCTTCTTTTTGCATTCCACAAGAAGGACAAATCTCTACAACCCTAATCAGTTTCGTTGCTAGGAAAGAAGACGCTCATTCAGAAGTAGTTCCATTAGATAAATCCGTGCATTGAGAAGGCGCCAGAATATTGTACTAACCTAAAAGGGCAGGAATGTGCTCGTAAACAGCTATTCTACTCGAAGGCTGGTATGCATTTGGTAGGTATAGGTCAAAGGGTGCTCCAATTCTTCATTTTTGTTAGAAGAATCGCGCATTCTATGTCAGTAGATGCACCCTGAAAAGAAAGATATGCTCATTTATGAACGTCAATATCAGTAAAAAGAACTTAGAGATCTAGATAACGTAAGAACCAAAAGTCAGAAAAAAGTCGATCCATCCAATTGATTGGGTCAATCCCATAGTTTGGGCGAGGATGGAGTCGTGGAGTCGGGGTGTCAAGGCGAAGTCCAGCTTGAAAGATTTAGGTTGAGCTAGGTATTCCTTTGGATTAGTATATTCATGGCTTAGTTGTTGCCCTAGACCGGTGCCGAGTAGGCTTAGGATTTCGATCTCTTAGTAAACTAAGTAGCAGGGTATGCAAGGCCTCTATGTCAACGGGCTTCCACGTGGCTTTAGCAGTTCTATCTATAGCGCAGTTTGTCTTCCCAGACGGATGCTAAAAGTAGGTTAAAGCCTTATAAGAGTACGCGCCCAGGGATAGGTTAGCCCTAGAAGTCGAAAAGAAAAGAGGTCAACAAGCACTGGGAAGCAAGGGGGATGGATAGGATAACATCCCATGGAAGCCCCGCAATACCAAAATGTGGAGTAGGTACGCTACCTAGCGCATGGGAGAAACTATCGATCTACGGCACTTCAAGCGCCCTGGTACTTAACGACTGTTAAAATGCGATTCTTCTAGTCTAGCCTCTGAAACCCTTGCTCTCGTCGGTTCGTAGCCACTTCGATATCCCTTTTTCGTCTTCGATACCTCTTCGAGAGCTACTACATTTCGTTTCTTAAGCATCTCCTGAGCTGGTTTTGGATGCTATTGTTCATTCAATTCCGACGGATGTTATGTAAGTAAGAAGCTCTCGTTCCTCTTCTTTTTGAGTTCTAAGGCGGTCCCAACGGTTTCATTGCCAGATTGGTACTTCCGGGAGATTGTGCGAAAGCAAGGGAGAAGGATAGGATGAATAAGTAGTCTCAGAACAAGTCAGGTCTCTATACTATAAGGAATTTGAAGTGAAAGCAAGCTAGACAGGCATGGTTAAGCTAGGAGTTGAAAGAGTTGCGATTAGTTAGTTGTACGGTACCACCGATTCCGCCTCTTGCTCGATCGAATGATTCTTTGATAAAGAAGGAAATCCGGTAGTGGTTGGAAGGGCTCCACCGGCTCTGTTCACCGAAAGGTACGGAAGGACAGGGTAGGAGACAAGGCAGAGGGATATCCACTTCTTAGGACTATACCTAGAAAGGCATCCCCTTTCATTTTCATAAAGGCGCGGGCTCTCTCTCTTCCTTACTAGTTCAGGAATAGCTACCTTTTCTAAAGCTGCCTTGTTGTGATAGGGCTCGTTTCACTTCGATCTCGCAAATCCCTTATTGTCTGCTTTACCTCGTACTCCCCTTCTTCCTCTTAGAGAGCTGAAGTCTTCCGTTGCTTCGACCCCTTGCACACTAAAGTGCCTTAGCCTATCCATACACAGCCACACCAAAAGGGGAGCGCCTGCCCCGATCTTCAAAAAGTGGATTCTTTCTTGTTATGCTTACCGATTACCTATCTTTCTGCCTTCTCCTGCCTTAAGATCGAGGATTCTTCCTTCCATGTTCCCTATGATTGAATTCTCTTTTCGAATCTGCTTATTTGATCTACCTGTGACCAGTCCATCTGCTATGGGAGAGGTCCCCCTAGCAACCTAGACAGGGCTTCCTTCCCTCGAAAAAAGAGTACTGTGTTTTGGCAAGAGATCCTTTGAATACGACCAGGGGTATAGAAGATAAGGAAGTAGTAGTTGATTACCGCTCGGACTCGCTTGCTTTAACAAGAAGCGGTAGAGCCCTTAATCGATTTTTTTCAACTGGAACCGGTTATTGATAGCCTGAATTAAGACGCCTAGGTGCTTAAGGGGTGAGTTTACGAACCATTAGGCACTAATGTCTTTTTGAAAGGGAGAAGGCCCCGCTATTCGTATTGGATCGCCCTCTCCATTCAGTGCTTGTTAGCGGGGAAATGATCTGACTCGGCCCCACTTCTCCGATAATAGCTCTTTCCCACATCTCCATTTCTCCCCGAGCAGCATCTAAGCTTAAGAGCTTTATCCATAAGTAATGAGAGGATACTTCGTTAGTCCTCTTTCTCTCTGATCCTTCGTGCGTTCTTTATCCTATTCCGATTCGATTTAGCCTTCTTTTAGTTTAGCCCTTGTCAAACTCAAACTCCTTTCTGAGTTCGCGACCCCTATCTAAAATGGATTTGACCTGCTTTCGGTACCCTACCGAGGACGGATCCCAATCCATACACAGGGGGTTGCCAAGGGGAGTTCCGGCGTAAAGCCTCCAAAAGATCCGGTTTGTAACAGAAGGGCTCGGCTATTTCCGTTTGGTGCTTTTAGCCTGGGGTGGGGGAAGGGCTTGTCTTTCATTACCGGAGCAGGCGCCCTTTTAGTAGTTGTTAGTGACCAGTCTCCAGAGTCGCTTGGCCATAAAAGCCCAGCAGGCCAAGACAAGATCTTAACTCATATACCTTATTATGACTATTGATTGGGGGAACCTCTTCTTTTTATATCACCAACCAAGGGCTCTTGGTAAGGGGAAGAAATTCAGCAACCAAAGCTATGTCTCTACGGGGCATTTCCCGATCCAATTAAGACTCAACAATTGACCTGAAATCAACGACTCGCCCTGGGAGGGGCTTTTGAAGAAAAACCTTAAACTACTATCGGCCCCCCAGATAAGATTTGATCGGAAAGGCCCTTATGGATAGGGCAATTCCCCTCTTGAGTAATGGGAAGCGAGCCACCCTTGACTTTACACTTTACTAAACTAATAAGGGGCCTCGCCCAAGAGTGAAACCCTTTTGAAAGCTCTCTCTCTTCTGTCTTGCATTATATAGATTCTAGTTGGTTGTATATAAAAGGTCGAGCCCTACTCCTTACCCTCTAAATAATCCTTGAAGTACGGCTCTGGATTCGTCTGGACTGACAGTTCCACTCCCCTTTCCAGGTCCGTCCCACCGTTAGGATTAGAACCCCCGCTTTCTTCCTTCGAAAAAAGGCTAGGAACGCTGGCATCAGGATTGTTGACAACAGTCCCGCTAAAGACCTAGTCTCTTCCACATTCGGCTGCGGGCCAGAAGGAATTTCCTTTAAAGAAAGAATTAGCAATCTGAGGAGCTGTCGGTGAAGCTTTTTCTCATGTTGTTCTTGATCATGGCACAGACGTGTTCATTTGGTTGGTCGCTGAACTCGCTGCTCAAGAAGGAAAAAGTTTGGCAGCTTTAGAAGCTTGTAGAACATTGTCTGAAGAGCTCACTGAAATGCGGTTTCTAGCTCCTAGGATCCTTGCATTCAAAGAGGGGTCAAGCTCTCTATTTTCTTTCTCGGTTGATACCAGCACACGAAGATCCCCCCTATGAACAGGAGGGAAGATTTCCGCAGCTCCGAACTTTGACCACGAAACAGAGAACAAAGCAGAAAAGAAGCTTTCTTCACTTTGACGATCCTAGTGTGAGTGGATGCGTAGTTTTCAAGTATTGCCACTTGAACCAAGGGCTTCCACGCCCTTTTCTGGCTGACGTTCCTTTGTTTGTAAGAGGCCCCCTGGACTTATAATGAGGAAGTCAAGCATCCCATTAGCCAAGTAAGACGTGAATGGCAGTCAATAAAAATAACAAACCGTCTGTGACCGGAAAGAGCAACAATCCGAGATGGACCCCAAACCAAAGAATAAATAAGCATGAAAGGAGCAGCACTTCGGGTAGACAGATCGTTTATGCTTGGCTAACTCATAAGCATCACAGAAGACACAGTCTTTATTGCAAAGCTTTACAAAGCTAGGAAACATATGTTCCAAGACACTAAATGAAGAATGACCAAGACGCCTGTGCAACTGCTGAAGAGCCGCAAGAGGAGAATCATCTTTTGCCTGGCTAAGCCATCTTTTCTATTTTCTATTATTTGTTGTTCTCGGGCGACTTCGTATAAGTTACATTGGCTTTCGTCAAGAACGCAACCCAATTTCCACCATAAGAAACCTATGATTATGTAATAGTTGGAGGTGGCACTGCTGGGTGCCCATTGGCTGCCACATTGTCACTGAATCACAAAGTCTTGCTTCTTGAAAGAGGGGATCTACCTTATGGGAACCCAAACTTGATGACGACCCAAGAAGGCTTTCTCACAACTATCACTGATGTGAACGCTTTTGATTCCCCTGCACCCATAACATAACTATACCCCACTTAAGGCTTCTTTCGAGGAAGTGAAAGACGGTGGAGGGGCACTAGACTGATTCGCTTTTCCGAAAGGTTTTGTCTTCGCCTCAATCCGACTCTTTCCCAACAACTCAAATCGCCTATCCCTCAACACAAGTTTTTTGGCAGCCTTAGAGGTCTTGATTCTACGAGATGGATGCCCAGTTCGTTTGTTCTCCCCCTTCACATAGTCCCGGGATTTTGGTTCAGCTTCTATTCTATATTTCCTCTTTCTCGAGCAGACTCTTATTCATTACTCGTTATTCTTCTTTCTTTTTTTCTGCCTTCCTTAAGGGTTCTAAAGCCCTTTTCTTTCTTGAGATTCTTTTTTCTCTTTTTTCGAGGGTGAGCAACTCTATAAGAATCAGCCAGTCATTCCTCGGGTCGACCCTGACTCAGTTCTTAAGGAGAGCAGATCGCTTACTGGATTGGTCCTTGCTTCGAAAACTTGAGTTTCCACCTCGAATCGATACTTGGGTTTTGCCTTCTATTTTGCTATTCGGTTGATTCAATTGATTCAATGGATGTGATTCCTGCTAGATCATCAATCTCTTGTGACGAGTGGATAATAGAGTGAGTGGCCTGAAGGACCTATCAGACAAGGCATTCGAGCCTGAAACCCGTCTCTGGAATAAGCTTGCGTTAAGAAGAGTGGTCTTTGCTCGTGTGGAAGTAGCTGCTCATTCTCTTTTTAGGGGCGACTTTCCTAAAGAGAGAGGTTGTGGTCTCACCCTTTCTTCTTGATGCTTTACCCTAAAGATGGAGATATTGGTGAGCTACTTTTCTTCCGTCACGATGGTCAATTTCTTTTCAGTACCTTGCCTTTTAAGACTAGGAATATCTCTTTGGCGTTCCAGGACGTTCAAGTTCAATTCAAATTCTATCTTTTTATCTATTGGTGGTATTGCGTGTGGTCCGGCATCAATCACAGATTTAGGGTAGTAACATCAGCCTCTCTACTAATCCCACTAATCGGAATCGGAAATTCTTTTCTCACTACGCGAATCCAAAAGAAAACTCGGAGCGAGAATCAACATCTGTACTTAGGGCTAGGCTAGGTCGCTGAGTCATCGGATAGAATCCATAATGCTATGAGATAATCGTATATCTGAAATAATGTCGTAAAATACGGGGTTTTCTCCAGTGTTTTTATGCTCATTCATGAATTACGTATTCTACGAGAAATACGAAATCGGATAGTGTATGAACTGCTTTCCCGCTTGGAAAACGTCAAAAAACACGAGGTTTCGTAATTAGTATTTTCTCGTATTTCTTGTTTGTACAGACACGGGTTCTCCCTTTTTCTAGAGTTCACCAAGTAGCTAGCTTAGCTTCCACAGCGGGTACAGAAGAAGACGAGCCTGCTATTAAGACAGCCTTTGCCTTTCTAAAGGTAGATCCATGCGAGTCCTAAGCTTAGCCCCTCCCTTGTGGGATCAACTGGGAAAGTCATGATCGAAGTCCTGGTATTGTCGGTTTCGTAAACCGCCTATCAGTACCTTTTTCCTTGCGTAGGGGCTTTCATTGGAAGCTTTCTCGGGAAAGCTGCCCTCCAATCCCTATACTATTAATTAATGAGATACCCGACTGGTACTACTTATGGAAAGCCTTCTCGTAAATGGTACGTAGGCAAGCTCGCAAAGAAAAGGATGATCCTATTGGCCGCTAAGCTCTGACTCCGAGTAGGCGAACCCGTGTAGAAAGCAGACATTTCCCTGAGAGGAAAGCCCGGCTAGGAGAGTATACAACGGAGACTCGCTTCGTGTGCCATACGACTTCTTTGATTACGAAAGGTACGTTTTGCAGCTAGAAGGATAGTATAGAAAGAGAGCTGCTATCATGGGAGTTAGTGGGCTTGATTCCATTCAAGGGTTCTTTCACCCGAACGGCTAGTAATCTCCGTAGTCCGCCCGGTCGGTATGCGATATCAGTTTAGTCTTTCAGTCGAGTGACTTCCCCAGTCCATGGCTTATCGAAAGATACCGGCGAGGAAGGTCTGGTGTTTAAGCTTTTCATTGGGCATCCAAATAGGGGACTGTTCTTCAGCCTGGATTGTTGGGATTGCTACCTCTATTTAGGCGTTATTGCAAGGCTAGCTCTAAGCATTGTGGGTTAACCCTGTAATGGTTCCCCTTCTTTGGTCGAAGTAATTCTTTCTTGTAAAGAGCCCTTTTCGGTACTAAGAGTAGGTTGATAGCCGACAGCAGAAGGAATTCTACCCAATAAAGCAGATACTTCAGATCCTGCTTGGACGAAACGGAAGAGATTGTCGATAAATAGAAGTACGTCTTGTTTATTAACATCTCGGAAATATTCCGCCATAGTTAGGGCAGTCAAACCAA
>JAOTRH010453396.1:0-30019 GCA_034768845.1 Heliamphora exappendiculata | reverse complement strand
GAATCATTCTTAAGGAAACTGCGATTGCAGGACTCGGTTTGCAAGTTCTATTCATGTTGTTTCTGTTATTTCATTTTTCTATAATTTTAGATTATTGTAATTGTTGAAAGTGAATAAAGATGTATTTTCTAGATCACCGAACATGTATATAATTTTGGCGTTGGTTTGTCTCCCAACAGGAATTTGAAAAAGTAGTGTTTAAAGTGTTAAATTAGAGGGTTTTTGTACATTCAAAGCATAATATTTATGGTGTTTTTATGTATGCGTTTGTATATATAACAAATTAACAAATTGTACCGAGTTTCAAAATAATAACCATCATGTCATTTCCCTAAAGTAAAGCTTACCCAAACAAACTCAATGCTTGATAAAATGCAATTTGAAGATTAGCTGGTAAGATAAATATAAGGCATTTCTCTCTCTCTCTCTCTCTTTTTTTTATTTTTTTGATCAGAGAATAAGAGAGTTGAGATTGAAACCTGAATTGATGAATAGACCAAAGGCTCCCTTAATTATTGGGACAAACGCTAAAGACCACTAAAAATGATTTGACAAGCTAAAATGAGCCCAATGTCTCTCTACTCGGGCCTTTTTTTTTTAACCATCTCATGGACAAGGTGGCCCCCTAGCCCAGTGGCCAAACGATTATCATCAAAAAGTGGAAACAACACTTTTGTTTTTGCATCCTTGGATTTGTTCTTTCCATCTCGACTTTGTTTCTTATGGAAAACTCTTTTCTTCAGGCCATACACGTACACATTCATATGTGTCAGGTGATTCTAAATACACCACAACAAATGCTTTATACACCCACCTTTAAAGTACACTTGCTTTGTGAATTTAATTTGCACTCGTTTTTTTAACTTTTCACACTCACCTTGTTATCCAAAATATCTTTTTTCTACTCCAAGAGAATGGAGGTGGTGTCTAAGGTTTTGAGATGGAGACCGACAAGGCTGTCACGGTGTGCTTGGACGGGTAAATGCTGTGGCCGAGGGTGGAAGTGGTGGCCGGGGAGAAAGGAGAGAAGCAGCATGATGTTGGTGAATTTTAGGGTTTTGAAGGTTAAGGGTTGTTTTGATAATTTGAATGAGGGATAGAATTACAATAAAAAAAAGTAATTGTTTGTGTAAAGCAATATTTATTTAAAATGATGTAAATACTTAAAAGTTGAGTTTTTAGCCAACTTTTAATCTGTACTATTTGTTTTTTTTAAAAAGTTACTAACTTTTTTTCACACATTTTTCAAGAAAAAGAAAGTTAAGTGTATACAAATACACTAACTTTTTTAAGTGTAAAAATGACGGTAATATACTCAATTAAAAAAAATCAATTCTTCTCACAAAAAAAAAAAAAAAGTCATGCTAGCATCCAAATATTGCAACTTAAATGCAAAAAAGTAAAGACATTTTAGATACTTTAATAAAAAATCAAAAAGCAAAAAATCTACTACAAAAAATTATCCTAAACAATTTAATTTCTTTCCCATTATTATTTTCTAAAAAAGCTATTTTTTAAAAAATGAAGCTTTTCAGACATTCCAAACAAGGTCTAAACATTTTATTGAACCAATCTTGGTCAATTTTAAACTTTTAAACTTAGAACCAAATTAATCATTTAATAGAATTAAATCAAATCAAACCAGTAAATACCAGGTTGGTTTGGTTTGGAATCGCAAATCCACATATTATTAAAAATAACATATAATTCACTCCAAACAAACTTAAAACAAATATCTTGGGATTTTTAAATGTTTTAAGCTGATTTATATATGTAACAATATAATTATATGATTTTTTTAATAATATAAATACAGCTCGAAAATGCATGAACAAATTCAATGAAAGCCAAGCACAGCCAATGGTGGACCCAGAAGTTACACTAAGGATGAGCTATTGAAGTCTTTTAGATTTCGGAGCGTTCAAAATAATATAATTTATTATAAATACTCAAAATTATAAATTTTAAGAGAATTTCTAAAAACTTTGCTAGGGCCAAAATGATATTTTGTATTATAAGTATCCAAAAATTATAAACTTAAATGGAATTTCTAAATTTTGGAGAGGTCATGGCCCCCGCATCCCTCTTTGTGCACTACCAAATTTAATTCTTAGTTAGCTGGTTGTATTAATAAATTTTAACAAATACAACGTTTATATTAATAAAAAATCTATAGAATTTTTTTTTACAAATCCCAACATATATAAAAATCAGGCTTATATGATCTGGTTCTCGAATTAGTTCAAATAAATCGAAAGCTACCCCAAGATTTGGACAAACATTATCAATTTGCATTTTTTTTTGGACAAGAAAACCAAACCAATAACTTAGAAAAAATAAAACCCACCCAATTCAACTGATAAAAATTGAATTAATTTGATCTATTAATTATTTAAATCTTTTGTGCACTCAATAACAAGATTAAAGACAGAAGAGGGCACAAGGAGTAATTATTCGGTGCACTCGAAATTTTATGTGACAAGTTTACGTGGTGTTCCTATTTAATATGGTAGCAAAATATTTTATGGTAGACACATGATGACTCATCTTTGTTGAGTAATTAGAAAATAAAAAGTGGCATATATTATATAAGTTATAATTATTTATTTATTAAAAATATTACATAACATTGCTAATATAGTAGTATGAAAATATTTAATAATTTTTCCGACGACAAGGGCCTTGATATTTCTTCCAGCTTTGACAGGCTCCGCAATCCAGGACAAAGTGGACAAAGGAGCTATAAGTTAGACGGACACACCCCCACCTGTCAGCTTTGTTAATCCTTCTTTACTCAGCGCCACACAAGCATTACAGTTGTGTTACCTCACGCTTCAATTTACAGCCATTCATGTGGTAAAGGACAAATTGTCACCCCATTTCCCCACGTCTGGTGCCTTTCATGTCGTTTTTTTTATATGAGATTGGCTTTTCTCCAATTTTTTCGTGGGACTGGATTGATTTAGTTGGGTTATTTTTTAGTTTAAAATGAATTTATTTTTATGATTTGAATCGTTTATTTTATTATTTACAGTACATATATTATTGTAATAAAAAATTAATTTGATCGGATATAGTTAACTACCTTAACAAATTATATTTATGTTAATAAAATAATAGTAAATAAACTTCACACATTATTTTTTATTAATACAAATGTAATTTGTTAAGGTAATTAACGATTTTCGATCAATTTAATTTTTTACAAAACTAATATATATACTATTAACAATAAAATTAATGGCTTAGTTTGTCAAAGTAAGTTCATTTTAGAACAAAAAATAATTTGACTAGATCGGTTCAGTCCCTAAGAGAAGCCATACCGTTTTTAGATTGGAGTCATGCTACGAGTGCATCAGAGCAAGGTGGGTTGTGTTATTAGTACTTTAATAGAGATTTTATAATTTAATTATAATTGCTTATTATTTTGATTTCATTGGGTAGATAATTTGTGTAAAAAATTAGGTTAATTAGACATCGTTACCCATATAATTAAAGTATATTTGTCTTGAAAAAAATAACTATCGTAGAGAATTTTGAAAATAAACTATAGAGCAAATGTGCACCAATCACATGATTAACAATGTTCGATTAACCTAATATTTCACACGAATTACCTACTCGATGAGTCTAAAATAATGAAAGATTCCAATTGAATTCTGAGAACCCAACTAAAACACTAATTACACACACAATCCACTCTGCTGAAACCTACTAACAACAAATACTCCTATTATCGTTTTTTTATTATTTTATTTTTAATTTTAGAGCGTTTTAATCAATTTATGCGCATTTTAACTAATTCTTAAGAACCAGCTGTCAACTAATAAAAACTCAATTAAAACTGAAACGATAACTTTTTATAAATTAATTTCTAAAATTTAATAGCCTTACAAAATTTTGAATCCAACGTACCATCAAAACCCAAGTGTTGACCCCAGGCAGAAAGGGGAAAGGGTCCCTGCTATGATGGAATCACAGCAGGAGCTGCTATGAACTCAAATGTATTTTTTTTTAGAATTCTAAAATTTAATTAGAATTATTTATTATGTTAAACTAAACGAATTGGTAATTCTTAAAAAAATTACATTAATCGGACATTGTTATCTATGTGATTAGAGTATATTTTTTTAAAAAAAATTAATTAACATATAATATTTTAAAAATAAATTTTTAAACAAATGTATCCGGATCATATAGCTAATAATGTTCGATTAACTTAATTTTTTACAACGATCAATTATTTAACAATTTCAACATAATAAACAATTTTAATTAAATTTTAAAATTCTTAATAAAACATAATTAAACTCATAACAGCTAGTACCTTGAGCTACTCACAGCAAAAGCATCAAGTCCGGCCAGAAAAATCACCTTCCCAACTCTTTATTCGTCGTTGCCATCACCTTTCAATGACATCAATACCTTGGACCACCATGGCGGCTTGGAAAAATAAATACAATTTTACGGGTCAAAAGTGCGTATTGTGCTTTTTAATGGGCACATTTATCAATATATATATATATTTTGGATTGAATTCATTAATCATGCAGGGTTTATTAAATAAATTTGTTATTTCTAAAAAATTAAAGTTGACTATATAAATAAATTACATTTATTATAAATAAATAAATAGTAAATACAAATTTTTTTAAAAAATAATTAAACAAATATTTTTTAGTCAGCATAACTTTTTATATCCGATGAACTTTAATTTTTGCATGAATAACAAACTCGATGAGTTATACATACGGAATGAATTTGATTTTTTTAAAAAATATTAACTTATAAATTAACTTATAATTTTAAAAGTAGAATTTATGTTAATTTGTTTATTAAGAAATAGAAGAAATAAACAAAAAAATTGTAACCACAATTATTTGAATTTTTTTAAAGTTTTATTAAACCACGTGCAAGTTAAAAGGTATAATTTAAGCACCAATCAACGCTCATTTAGCCATTCTATCAAACGTGGTTGACCCAAATGAGTTTAAATTCTAGACGGAGGGACCGTGTAAATGGCAATGAACGGAAAACCAATTACCGCCTGACACGTTCATCAAGCATTAAATGAGCATCTCAACAATTACTTGATATAAATGGAAAACTCATTCTGTTTAATTCAACTGAAAATTAATTGCCGCTTGAAAACTCATTTTTTAAGTTAAAAATTAAATTAAATTAAATTTAAATATTAAATGTAATAAAAAATAAAATATAATTTTAATTCAAATAGTAATTAAGTAGAACTAAAAACAAAAATATAATTTTAATTCCTATAGCAAATAGAATTAAAAATAAAATGTATATATACACTATTACTATTGCTAATTAGTTCAAAATTTAACTACAAAAAAAATTAAAAATTATATTCTCAATTGAACTCAAACAACAACAACGATGTCTTTGATTAAGAAATTATGCTAGAATTACAATGCCTAACTGCTACAATAAATTTCATATACACTAGCATCTCCATATTAGTTGACATCATGAAGTTTTTATTTACATTTTGTTATGTGTTGGCCTTATCAGATCCTGCAAAAAAAATAATTAGTAAGATATTAATCTTAGAAATTCTATAAAGTTTGAAAAAATAACTAAATAAACTATAAAATTCATACAATGAAAGTATAATTCATGAGATATTGGGACAGAAAAAATAAAAAAAATAAAAAAACTCAAATTTTCCTGCAATGGCTCGTAACATAAATTCATACGAAAAAAAATCAAATAACTATGTAATCAATCACATATAACAAGTGGTAAATCTACAAAAATATTTCGAATTACCTGATAATATATTGAATTTCTAGCCAAATTTAAAACTATAGATAACAAATTTGCATTAACACTATCCCTAGAAAAAAATTAAAACAATATTCATAAAGTAATCTACTAATCATAAACTAACATGCTGATTGTGTAGTACAAAATAAAATACAATATTACCTTAGTTGCTTGAGTAGAGGACAATAGTTCTTACATGTCCTATTTGCTTGCAGATGCTATATTTTTATTTTTTCTCCACATGATTTTCTTTGTGATGCTTTGGTCTAAATAATTTGGGTCACCCTCTTAAAACGATAGACATTTGATCCTGCAAAATGAATCCTATATTGGATAAGATTTGACTACCGCATTCAAGTGACATTCTATTTCTCAAATGGTCTTTCAATTTTATTATTCGCATTATCCATGGCTAAAAATTTGCTATGCGCCTTTCTTAAAACAAGTGTAAGATAATCATGTTTTTTTTGTGATTTTTATCCTTCTTCAACTTCCAAACACTCTATCATCAAATTATTTTTCATCAAAGTAGAAGAAGTTTGTGTGCTCTCTTCCCTAACATCTTTCAAAATGTCATGTTTATCATAATCTTTTGCATACATTGTTCATCTTCGGAGTTACGAAAAATTATAAACAAGAGCTTTTTTAACGAAAATTTTAAAAATATCTTATCAAAAAATACAATATCAAAAAATATTAATGAATTCGAACATATGACATCACCCTATATTTAAAGTAGTTAATAATGGTGTTAAAAAGAAAATAACTTGTTCATGCCATATATATATATGAAGTAGTATCTTTTAAACACAGAGTTTTCCATTGATATCAAGTAATGGTTGAGATGCTTATTAAGTGCTTGATGAACGTGTCAGGCGGTAATTGGTTTTTCGTTCATTGCCATTTTCACGGTCCCTCCGTATAGAATTTAAACTCGACCCAAATATATGGTGTTGTTAGGTCATGTAGGGTTCAGTGTGAGTTATACTTTGATAATATAAAATTTTAGTTTGTAATCTTACCGTGTAAACTATTTATATAAAAAAATTTAAACTAATCAAATATTTCTAAAATGTTTGAACAATATTTAATTTATTTTTTATTTTTAATCTCAAATGCAACTTATTTAAATATTTATTAATAGTTAATTAATTTAAAATTTTATAATAATGATCTATTTACTAGGATCTACAAAATAAACAATATTTGAATAATTATTACCCAACAGTATGACATCATTAATATATTTCTTGGGAAGGAAGGAAAAACAGAACAATTCACAGGTTGGTCTATGATTGCTTTGCCTTAAGGTATATACACAAATAAAAAAGATCTGAGAAATTAATATATTTCTTTTCCCCCGATTTTAGAAAAATAATTAAATAGCTTCTCTGAAGCATTAATGGTGGTAGTTTCATAAATTGGGATCGAAATGTTGAGATTTTAAGGACTTAAATTTCTTACGTTGCGAAAACAAAAATGTAAGCTTTAATCCATATAAAACAAGTAAAGAACAAGAACAATAAAAAGAATACGAATATACGTAGTTCGGCTGACTTAGTCACCTACATCCACGGAACAAGAAGAAAGAATCTACTATTATCAATAAAGATTACAATCACTCTTTCTCACACTCACACTGTATCTGTGGTCTCAAACTTGAACCTCTTGCCGTCTCTCTAGCATCTCTACTGAGCCTTCTCAAGTGTGTAGACGACATTAAGGTTTTTATGAAACATAAAACTCTTATATAGGCAACTCCTAGGTCAAAACCTAACCCTAGTCGCTGCGCAAAAAATTGTTGTTGCGCCTAGATCGATCAATCCATCTTTAGACTGATTGATCCGTTTTTTAGACCAATCGATCCGTCTTTAATAGGTTTCAGTTTCTCTGCCTTCTGCAGAGCTCCTGCGCCTATATTGACCTACTTTTTAGTCCTTCAATACTGTCCGGACGTCCTATCGAGCATGGATACCAAAATTCGAGACACCAAACCAACAATCTTCACCTTGGCTCGAATTTCTGAACCATTACCATCTTGAAGATATGTCGATTACCTCATCCTGCACCCCATTCACGAGTATGAATGCTCCACCTTCTCTATTCATCAACCTGAATAAACTTGGACCAAATTCAAGCCACACTTGAACTTGACTCTCTTGCAATCAACCAGCCTCTAATTCTTGGACAGTTTTCTAAACTCTCAAGTCTCAGCCTTCTGTGGTAACTCCACATTCTCTAACACGACTACTTGCTTATGATCTCTGCCTGATCTTCTTGTAGCTTTCCTGTGACCTGAAGGTTCTCCACTGCTCTATTTCTACTGCTATTGATTTGAAACATCTTTACCCAGTTTTCTAGGAGAACTTTTCTGACAGAATCCCACCTCGATTGCTGCACCCTTCTTCTAACTTTCTGACATACCATGCTTGTCTGCCTGACTAAGTCCTAAATGTCTGTGTCTTGTGCTATCCCTGCTGGATTCTGCCTGTGTGGTAGTAGTAACTCCACCTACCACCGTGTCTCCTACCAATATGTAGAAACCATCTACTTTATGTTCTTTCATGATTATCATAACTCCCTTACTAATCTTCATTGCTCCACCCTTTACTATGAACCCATAACCTATAGAATCTAATGTTTCCAAAGAAACCAAATTTGTCTTTAATCCCGGAACATGCCTGACATTCGTCAAAGTCCTCATAACCACGTCAAACATCTTAACTTTGACTGTACCTATTCCAATTGATTGACATACTGGGTCATTCCCCATTAGAACAGTACCCCCGTTGCAAGGCTTATACGAGTCAAACCATTTTTTAACTGGACACATATGGTATAAGCATCCTGAATCTAATATCCATGACTTTGACAGAAAATTAAAATCTGAAAAAACTGAAAGTGCATCTCCGTCTACCTCACTGTAAACTGACGAATTCTGCAGACGCTTTTTCACTATTCTTTTCTTCCAGATGTTGCTTCAATTCTTGGCATTGGCTCTTAAAGTGGCCATTTTTGTGGTAATAGAAGCATTTCACGTCTTCCTTGCACGTGACTTAGACCGAAATCTCCCTTTATTGGAACCCTCTTCACTAGATCTACTCATTCCTCTGCTTGACTCAGACTTAGCTAACAACAGTCCATCTGCATCTGATTCATCATCCCTCTTCATCTTCTCATGTGACAAAAGAGCACTGGTGACCTCTTCAAATCTAGAGTGTCCTTCCCGTACATCAGAGTCGTCACCAGATGATCATAGAATGTTGGAAGCGATGCAAATATGAGTATTGTCTTATCCTCATCATCAACCTTTACTCCAAACCTGGATAACTGTGTGATGAGTACATTAAACACATTGAGATATTTTAAAAGATTTGTACATTTCCTTATCTGTAGGCCATACAGTTGCTTCTTTATGTACAACTAATTGGTCTGATTTTTTTTCATATTGAGACCTTCCAGATTCTGCAAGATGTCATGTGCTGTCTCCACATCAAGCACGTTGTGAATAATCTCGTCTTCCAAATTCAATCGAATCAAACTCGCAACCTTGGAATCAATGTCCTCTCTATCATCATCGGTTATCTTTTCTGGCTTCCTTACCTTGCCGAGTAACACCTTGGAGACCCCTTGTTGGATCAACAGATCCTTTATCCGTCTCTGCCATAGGGAGAAGTTATTCTTACCGATAAATTTTTTAACTTCGTATTTGATGTTCACCATCTTTACTGCAATCGAGTAATCAAGCCAATAACCAATGTTTTGATACAAGTTGTTGGAATTTTAAGGACTCAAATTTCCTATGCGGCGGAAACAAGAACGTAGGCTTTAATCCACCAAAAGAAAGTAAAGAACACGAATAAGAACAAAAACACGAATATACGTGGTTCGACTGACTATCTACCTCCACGGGATAAGAAAAAAAATCCGCTATTATCAATAAGGATTACAATCACTCTTTCTCACACTCATATTGTATATGTGGCCTCAAACTTGAGCCTCTTGCCTTCTCCCTATACTCTCTCTAGTCTCTCTACTGAGCCTTCTCAAGTGTATAGGCAACCTTAGGGTTTCTATGAAACATAACACCCCTAGGTCAAAACTTAGTCCTAACCGCCGCGCAAAAAATTGCTACTGTACCTAGACCGATCGATCCATCTTTAGATTGATCGATCCGTCTTTTAGACCGATCGATCCGTCTTTAACATGTCTCGATTTTTCTGCCTTCTGCAGAGCTCTTTCGCCTATGCTGACCAACTTTTTAGTTTTTCAATGCTATCCGAACGTTTTACCGAGCATTAATACTAAAATTCGAGATACTAAACCAACACGAAACACACATATTTTGGTGATCATCATATGAAAGGCTAATGTTAGGCTCTGAATTGGTACTTTTATTGCTTACATATTATTTGAATTTAATAATATAGTAGAAAATAATTTAATGTTTGGTCTAAAAAGACTTAATGATTTTGTTTGGATTTTTTTTTGCTTCTTTAACTTTTCAATTTTTTTTTATTTTTGTGGTTTCTCGTGATGATAAAATTTTTAAAAACATAACCGTTTAACTAAAGTTGAAAAAAAAATTCACTGAAGAGAAAAACTTTCAAGAAAGTCTAAAAAGTACGTTAAGTTGATTTTTTTTGTCTTATATGAATTTTTCTTCTTTTTTTTTTGGGTAAAATTGTTTACTTTTTGATTTCTCATGACAAGAGAAATTTAAAAAATACATTCACATTTAAACTAATATTGAAAAAAATTCGTTACACAAAAAAAATGTATAAAAAAAACTGGACTAAATAGACGTTAAATAAGATAGTATTGCATTATTTTTGTTGACCATGTAATTAAGAGACAAAATTAAACTCACGTAGTATTTATTAGATTTTTTCATTTGATCAAAACACTGTTTCATGTAATACCACCCCCCCTCAAAAAAAAAAAAAAAACTACCTAATAATTGCCTACAAAATTAAGGATGGAGAGATGAGATATCACATTGTCATTGATCTAACGTGTAATGGCTTTCAGGATGCCATGCTAGCAAAACTTGGTGTCAATTGGCATAGATTGACCTCATTTTTATCATGACTAATGCGCCCCAAAAGGAGCACATGCTCCGTGAATATTTTCTTAAAAAGACTGGCATAAAATATTTTCTTAAAATAAGATGAATATGTGAATGCCCCTTCAAATTCAATGAATTCATGAGGGAAAGGGTGCGTAAGTCAAATTGATGAGGAACTTTTGCATGGAGCACATAAATATTTTACTTAGGGGGGTCGTTTGGTAACGTTTACAGTTTTTTATTTTTTATTTACAAAAAATAAAAAACGTGTTTTTATTTATTTATTATAAAAAATAAAAAATAAAAACATATTTGGTACATAAATATTTAGAAAATGTTAGTTGAAGGTTGCGGATGAATACAATAGTCGAAGGTAGTAGTCAGAAATGTTATCCGGTGATGATAGCAAGAGGTAGAGATAGTGGTCGAAAATGGTGGTCGGAGGCGATGATCAGAGCGTGTGGTCGGTGGTGGTGACCAAGGGTGTTAGCCGGAGATGATAGCAAGATGCAGCGATGGTGGTCAAAGGTAGTAGTTGGAGATGGTGATTGGAGGTGTTAACCGAAATGATAGTAAGAATGAGCGATGGTGGTCAAATGTGGTCGACCAGAGGGGGTGGCCGAATGTGGTAGTCGAAGCAGCGTGTGGTCGGTGGTGGTGACCAAGGGTGTTAGCCGGAGATGATAGCAAGATGCAGCGATGGTGGTCAAAGGTAGTAGTTGGAGATGGTGATTGGAGGTGTTAACCGAAATGATAGTAAGAATGAGCGATGGTGGTCAAATGTGGTCGACCAGAGGGGGTGGCCGAATGTGGTAGTCGAAGCGGGTAACCGGATGTAATAGTCAAAGATAGTGAAAAAAAAATACAATCAAAACATGTTTACAAAACAAGTGAAAATACATTTTTTCTGTTTCTAAAAATTTTATAAATTTTAAAAACTATTTATAGTTTTTTGAAAATAAAAATAATTACCAAACATATTTTTGTTTACAGTTTACAAAAAATTTAAAAACAAAAATAGAAAACGAAAAACATAAACGTTACCAAACGGGGCCTTAGTGTCCATTGACACACCAGTGGTGTTTGATATTACTGAAATAAGTAGTTTATAAATTATAATTTGTAGTAGAAATTATAAGTGTTTGGTAAAAATTATAACTTGTATTTGAAATAATAAAAAAAATAATTATAAATTGTAGAATAAGTTTTGAGTGTTGGAGAATTTTTGTAATTTATAACTAAAATTAATAATAGAAAACTAAAAGCTATAAAGAGAATTTTTCACCGACTACTTGGTGTCTAATGGCACTTCACTTTTTCCACCAACAATTTATGTGCGAAGACACAAAATATTCAAAAAAGAGCGAGAAAAATTTAATAAGGGTAAATTACACTAACCTCCCTTTAGGTCTTTGACAAAAATAGAAACACTCCCTGTGGTTTCTGAAATGATACAACTTCTCATTTAGTTTAGTTTTTACATTAAATTAGTACAATCGTTAAATCTCCATTACTACTTAACGAAAAATCACAAATACCAACTCAAAATCACCCTTGAAAACCACCACCGCTTGTCGTCCAGCACCGCCGCCCAAGATCCGGTGATCACCGGACACTCCCTCTCTCTCTCTCTCTCTATCATCTCCCTCTCTCTCTCTCTCTCTCGACCCCTGTCTCTGTATCTTTGTCCACCACCGTCGTTCAAGATCTGACAATCGCCGGACACTCTTTCTCTCTCACTCTCTTTCTCTCTCGGTCTCTCTCTGTGATATTTTCGTATCCCACATCAGAAAGGGAGAGAGAGTTCCTAGGCTATAAAAGAAAAATCTTGGACCCTTACATTCAAAGAGACCTTTTTTCAGGTGGTAGAAACCCTGACAGAACTCCGCAGTTAAGCGTGCTTGGGCGGGAGCATGCAAGGATAGTTGACCCATTGGGAAGAACAAAATCGTGAGGGCTTTTGCCAAAAGCGGACAATATCATTGCTATGTGAAGGATCAGGGTGTTACAGATGGTATCAGAACCTACTCTCCTCTCCTCCGAGTGTGGGTCCCTGCCGTCTCGTGTGACACGTGGGCGGGCTACTTAGTGGGCGGGTCGATAAGGGCAGGCAGGCTACCGGAGCTGACAGGTTACTGCACTGGGACGTGCAGCCCTAAGGGGGGTGGATTGTGATATCCTAGTATCCTACATCGAAAAGGGAGAGAGAGTTCTTGGGTTATAAAAAAAATCTTGGACCTTTACATTCAACGAGACCTTTTTTTAGGTAGTAGAAACCCTAGCAGAACTCCACAGTTAAGCGTGCTTGGGCGGGAGCAATGCAAGGATGGATGACCTCATGGGAAGAACAAAATCGTGTGGACTTTTGCCAAAAGAAGACAATATCGTTGTCATGTGAAGGGTCGGGGTGTTACACTCTATGTCTCTTTGTCATCTCTATCTCTCTCTCTCTCAACCCCTCTCGCTGTATCTCTGTCCACCATTGCCGCCCAAGATTCGGCGACCGCCGGACTCTTCCTCTCTCTGTCTGTTTGTCATCTCCCTCTCTCTCACTCTCTCTCACTCTCTCTCTGTATCTCTGTCTACCACCACCGCCCAAGATTCAGCAACACGAACGTCAGATCTAGGTCCTTGGGTGGTGGTTCGTGGTGGCTCGGTGGTTTAGAGTGGTTTTCAGTGGCATTTTTGGGCGGCGGTTCATGATCTTCAGTGATGGTGTGTGCGGCGGTGGTGTGGTGGTGTGGTGCTCGGGTGTGGCCATGATGAGAGGGAGAGTGTATATATATATATATATAAAGAGAGAGAGAGAGAGAGATGAGATGAGAGATACAGACCGTCGGCGCCCTCTCCTTGCTTCATCTCACCTATGCCCTCTCCTTGCTTCAATGAGCGAATGGTGACCCTTCTCCAACCCTCTCTCTTTCCCTCTCTCTCTTCCTCTACCTGTAAACCACCCAAACCACATGCCACCACCGCACGGTTGTGGTGGACGACTGGTGGTGGTGATTTTTGGAGGTGGTGGTGGATGACTGCGGTGGTGGTGGTAATTTTTGGGTGGCGGTGGTGGATGTCTGGCGGGGGTGGTTTTCGGGAGTGGTTTTAGTGGGTTTCTGTTAAATAGTAATAGAAATTTGACGATTGGACTAATTTAATGTAAAAATTAAATCAAAAAGGAAGCTAGTGTCATTTTAGAAACCACATGGAGTGTATCTGTTTTTGTTAAAAATCTCAGGGAATGTCAGTGTAATTTACCCATTTAATAAATATTCTCTACAGGCATTCAGACACATAGAAGTACCAATTAATACCCTTCTAAAGGTTTTATTCCTTTTAAAATTCAAAAAAGTACTCACTCCTCTATGAACTCACTATCCCTTTTTAAATTCAAAACTTGGTTGCCTTTTCATAAAAAGATAATTTCCTGTACATAGGAATGACAATTTCTCCCACCGCGTTCCATCCTCACACGTTCCCGCCTTGTTATGTACGGGCTTTTTCGTTTTCGATAACAAACGGGATGAGAACGGTAGTTTCTTCTCTCGTCCCGTCCCCGATTACATAAAATTAATATTTATTAAAATATAAATACATGTATAAACTATACATATTAAAAATATAATAAGTCTAAAATATTAAAATATCATATTTATTTCTATTTCTTCTTCTCTATTTTTTATATTTTGTATTTTTAATTCTAATAATTCATCAATTATTATTTTTCTTTTATTATACTATCTATAACTTTTATTAATATCATTATCTTAAATCTTAGAAATTTTCTCGAAATATTTTTGTTCCCACCTCGTTCTTTGCTACTTCTTCAATACTTTTTCCCGTTCTTTCCCCGATTAAATAGGGGACGGAAGTGGGGAGATCTCATCCCCGGCATTGCCTCGCCCTATTGCCATCCCTATTTGTATGAAGGCATTTTCAATGCCAAATGGTTGCCTGGATCAAGTGGCCCATTCAACTCAAAACAGCGAGTTTTATGCCAAGTATGACGTCAATTCAAGCTAATAGGATCGTTGGAATGAATCGTTTTATTACAAGTCTTGAGTACACAATAAACTTGACATGCCATTTTTTCCCCCTCATTTTCTCCCTCATGAATTGACTGCCCCATTTGTAGAGAAAATCATCAAGGTATGTGTAGGGTCCTCTAGGAAAAAACAACGATGGAGATGTGAAATATGTAAAGTGATTAGAAACACAGAACGGAGATAGAAGAGGTTGGGTGAAAGAGAAGGCAAATTGAGTATGGAATACTGGTAGTATCAACATCGTTTAGGCTCTCCAAATCTGATTATTTCAAAACATGACTATCCCTCCTATTTATAACACTCAGAGGAGTTATGCCAGGGTTCGGATAAGACTCTTTAAGAGATCTAATCAAATCATGAAAGGGAATCTTGGGGAATCAAGGGATTTTATTCTAGAGATCGACCAGGTAGTGTTCTACTCGAACTCAACTAGGTTGGTCGACGGGTGTCACGTGTGTACTCGACCCACTCGGGTCGAGTAATTCAGGGGTCACTTGAGTACTCAAGTGGGAAGGTCCCATGTTTCGACAATTCCTTTTTTTTAGTCACCAAGCCACATGTCTCCCAACGTCCCGTGCAGGATTGTACTGTTATTGTCTTCATTGTCTCTGGGACAGTCTTTTGCTTCTCAGAGGAATCTATAATTATATAGTTTATGCTATATTTTAGTTGTTTAGTCTGTGCTGAGCCACATAGTCGGTGCTATGTTGTCATGATTAGATAGTCAGAGCTACGTTATAGTTTGTGCTGTCTTCACGACCCGTGTCATGGCAATAATACAGTCTGTGCTGTTTTCATGGTTTGTGCCATGGCAATAATATAGTCTATGCCATGACAATAATACAGTCTATGCTGTCTTCATGGTCTGTGCCATGACAAGTTGTCAGAGCTACTGTCGTAGTTAGGGCTACGCTTCATAGTCTGTGCTATGGAATGGCTTTATTCATAGTCAAGACTACGCCTCATAGCCTGGGCTATGAAATGTCTTGTGCCTTTGCACAATGAGCAACGATATTAGTTAGCCGAGTTATGGGGATCCCAGCAGCTCGGATCCTCAGTAATTTGAATAGGTCAAGTCTAGGTCTTCTTGTAACTTGAGTAACTCGGAGTTGTATGTCCGATTTACTAATGGAGTAAAATTGGCCTACTCGAGTAACTCAAGTGGGCGAGTCTTTTGGGCCTCTCAACTTGCTTATGCTTTATTGATTGGTTCAAGTCAAGGAATCTATGATTCAAATACTTAACACTCTTCATATTTCATATTTAAGTCACCAGTTTAATGAGTAGTTTATGTCATCATCCAAGTACCTCGGTTAGAGTAGTCGACACCGGTTAAGTAGAAAAATACCCAAGCTACTGGAGAGGCGAGTAGTTCGGGTCATGAGTGACTCGAGTTATGAGTAGATGTATTGTACCATAGCTACTAGAGGGGTGAGTAGCTCGGAACATGAGAGACTCGAGTTATGAGTAGAAGTATTGCACCCGAGCTACTAGAGAGGTGAATAGCTCAGGTCATGAGTAATTCAAGTAGATGTACTGTTTAAATCATGTAGTTAAAAAGAAAAAATAATTTTTGTCGCCAAAATAGAGTTCTGTTCTCGAACGACCCAAAATATCATGTAGGTTGAACCACTTGCCCGAGAAGGGTAGCCAAGCGGCTCGACTGCCAAGCGGGTCGACTGTACTAGAATGGTAAAATGTACCAGAATAGATCAACCGTGCCCGAGTACCGCGATCGTACCCAAATGGCTTGGGCGTACCCGAGTGGCTCGTGCATACCCAAGTTGTTTGCGCATACCCGAGTGGCTCAGACGTACCAAAGTAGGTCGATTGTACTTGAGTAAGTCGACTGTACCCTAGTAGCTTGGGTGCACCCGAGTAGGTTGACTGTACCCAAGTAACTTGGGTGTACTCGAGCGGTTCGATTACTTGTTACAAGCAGCTAAAATGTTGTACTCATCTTGAAAAATTTCGCATTAACTTTCTTTCATCCTTACTCCTAATATTGACTTACTTAAGCTATCTATCCTAGTGGCTTAGTTCATAATTTTTTATGTATTTATTATTCAAAATTTATATGTTAATAGACAACGACCCACCTACAATATATATATATATATATGATATCATGTACCTATATCGCAGTTCATGTTTCATGACCAGCAAAGGTCATTCAAGCCTCGTGCGACATTCGATAGCCACTGATAAACCCTATATCGAACTTTATCTATCAGTGCACTAATATCTTCATGTCAATCTATCAGAAGTCTTCAATCATGGACCATAGTCTCTGCAACAAATTTCGAACAAATTTGAGATTCTCACACCAATGATTGATTTCTCACGCGGATCGACATCACCTTCTCGCATCCATCACAAAAACTAAGGAACATCTTTTCAACACCAAAAAATCCTTCACATCAGGAGTTGCTCAAACTTCAATGAACTATGCTCCGTTCAGGTCTTAGTCACCTAAAATTAGTTGTTTCATGGCCTTAAAATGAAATATGGTTGCCAAAACCTCAAGAGATGACATATGGCCATCTAGAGCATGCCACGTGTCGCAAAGCACCTCAAATCTCACAAAACCAAGTCTTGTGTGCCTAAAGATCCGCAAGAAACAACAAAGCAATTTTCCCTTACCTCAACAAAATCACTTCACGATATCAACATTGTCTTCTGTAAATAGAAGGCACGCCTTAGCGAATTTCACCCCTTCTCATTTGCTTACTTCCCCCTAAATCTATTCTATTTTTCTTGAGGCCCTCTAAATGCTCTTGGATCCTCGATTTTGATTCCTCAACGTGGTCTCAGGTGCCTTAAATCGAAGTTTTGTAAGCACCTCGTCAAGCAATTGACGCTGATAATACCAATTCTAGCCGAAATTCTATTGGCGATCCATGTTTTTACTGATCGAGATATCATTAGTTCTAGTTGAAGTGAGGCCCTCTAAATGCTCTTGGATCCTTTATTTTGACTCGTCAACGTAGTCTCAGGTGCCTTAAATAGAAGTTTTGTAGGCACATCGTCAAGCAATTAACGCTAACGATACTAGTTCTAACCGAAGTTCTGTTGGCGATCCATATTTTTACTGATTCCAGGGCCGGCCCTTGACTAAAACCAATAAAGTCGTGGTTTTAGACCCTCAATTTTTAACAAAAAATTAGGGCTCCCAAAAAATTTAGACATATATATATATATATATTAGAAACCAGCTTCAGGTGCCCAATAATGTAATTCTGTGAATGTTTATATTGGATATTTGGATCTACTGTTCACCTACTGTTTATATTTTATATTTTATATTTGAATGTGTTATATTTATATTTATAAAATAAGGCATTTATATTATGTGAATATTATTCATTTACTGTATATATTTTATATTGAATATTTTTAAATATTTTATGAAATTAAAACTTAAAGTAATCAATGCTTTTGTGATTTTAAGATTTTGAGATTTTGAAATTTTTTTAATTGCTGATTATCTAGATAAAATTATAAAATCATGATTTGTAGTAGAAAGTATATGTTTAGGTCTGAAAAAAGAAAAAAGAAACAAAAAGTAGACAAACTAATTCATTCTCAAACTGGAGCTCTTGACAAGTTTCTTGGTAGTAAGAACCAAACGGAGAGTTCGAGACCATTAGATTCAAAATCAAGATTTGTTAAATGAAAAAACTGAAGATTTAGTGAATGATGAAGCGATTTATTCTATGAATAAAAATGTAAATGAAAATAAGAGTGAGGACAATCGGAATTAATACCGTGATGTAAAAAGTCAAACTTCAAATATTGATAATCTAAGTGATTGGACAATATTGATCAAAATTGGAGAGACTTGTTAGTTGAAAGAGGTTATGTGAGAAAAGATGATGTAAGTTTCCTAAAAATGATAACGAAAGACATTTCTTCTCTATACATTACACTCGGTATTTATTAAATGGGAAGAAACATGATAGAACGTGGCTTGTTTATTTAGATATTATTGACAAAGTATTTTGCTTTTGTTGTAAGTTGTTTAAAGAAAAAGACAACAAGACCCTATTAGCTAATGAATGATTGAAAGATTGGAGAAGAATTATTGTGACAAGTTTGAAACGTTATTGGAACATGAGAGAATTTTCATTATTGATAGGAGAGATTTGCTTTTGAAATTGAAAGTGTTAAAAGTTTTTTTTGACCGCAATAACGTTTCAAGTTGTTTAAAGAAAAAGACAACAAGACCCTATTGGCTAATGAATGATTGAAAGATTGGAGAAGAATTATTGTGACAAGCTTGAAACGTTATTGGAACATGAGAGAATTTTCATTATTGATAGGAGAGATTTGTTTTTAAAATTGAAAGTGTTAAAAGTTTTTTTTACCAAAAGAAACAAAGAAGCCAGTTAAAGTGCTAAACTATTTGAAAGGAATGGAAGGTTATTTCCCAACACATGGATTGCTTATAGAATACTTTTGACTATATCTATTGTTGTTGCTTCTGAAGAATTTTTTTAAAATTTAAAGTTAATCAAAACTTATCTTCGATCAAACATGTCACATGAAAGATTGAATGAACTAATTATGTTATCTATTAAGAAGAATATTATGAAAGAGTTAGATTATACAAATTTAATTACTACTTTTACTACAAAAAATGTAAGAAGGGTTGTATTTAAACTATAATTTTGAGTTATTATAATGATAAGTACTAATTTTTGTGATTTTATCTTTTCAGTTATTATTAATTTTTTAATTAATTTTATTATTTATTTTTTAAATTTATATTAATTTTTAATAAACTTTATTTGACAAGTTCACTTTAGACTCTTAAAAACTCATACAGACCCTGACTGGTTCAGATATCATTAGTTCTAGTTGAAGTTCTTTTGGAGTTCAAACAATCTACCGATCCGAATATTGTCTAATCTAGCTGAAGTGCTGCTTCAAAGGTAACCACTGTATTGTAACTTTACACCACACACTCCTTTCAAATCTTGCATAAACTACATTGTGTCTGGTTCCTAATAGGGATACATAGGCTGGTAGGTACTCGTCTTAACGAATCGGGTCGGATCAAATATAATTTTTTGCTTCAAAAACCCAATGTGAACTATGTTGGACATGATTATGTTTTCAAAAACGTAGGCAGTGAACTCACCGGGGTTATGTTGTCATTGTCTTAATATAGTAAATATCTTGATGCATATCCGCATCATGCTATCGGTATATGCGGATTCCCTATTTTCAAAGAATATATTTTTATTTATACCTTCGGATTCTCTATTTTTAGAGAATACTTTTTTATCCATAACTGCTATGTCACTATTTTCAAAAAATATATACTTTTTATTATATCTGATAAAATAATAATCTTGATTCATTAAAAAAAAAAAATGCTAAAACTAAAAAAGTACTAAAATGACGTAATTGAGTGCTTAACACATTCTCATCTAGTTACATTAAATTCTCTATAACTAATCTATACAAATCAGAACATGTCTAATTTATTGGCTAATAATGCCAAATTTATTTTCAGACTAATATGCCAAACTTATAAATAAAATTATTTTTCTAAAAATCTTAAATATCTGTCTTTGAGAAATATTTTAGATGTAACCCGATATATGTTAACTATATAATGGGTGGCCAGCGTCTGCCCTAAATATTTTGGGGTCTAAAGCGAGTTTAAGATATGAGAACTCCAATTAATTTTAAGGTAAATTTATGTAGATTAAATATGTCTGTAATTATGTTTTAATAAAATAAAATTTATAAAAAAAATTAAATACAACATAATACCACTCATATATCAAGCTTTTTACTTATATATTATAAGTTTTTTAATAATAAAATATTTTTTTATTTAATATTTTGTGTTTGATTACAATTGATAAAATAAGAATTTTCAATTTAGAATTAGAAAGTTATGACTTAATTAATATATTTTGATCGTAACTTTTAATTTTTATATTCTATTAGTATTAATTAGTATTTTAAATAATTAAAATTCTCAATGATTTAGAATAATATTGAAATTGTTACAACTTAAAAAAAAAAATTAAAAAAAAGTTGAAGGAACTTGAACTTAAAACTAAAAACATACAAATTATAGTAATTATCACTTATGATCCATCCAAAATTATCGTAATATAAATTTCTTTTACATATTTATATTAAATTTAAATTCAAATAAAACCTTAAATTTTAACAAAAAAAATCAAAATCCAAAACAGTAACTTGGTTAATTTGCCCTCAGAACCCGCCAAGTGGGTGGCAACTCTAATTTTCAAACCTTTTATTTACTTTGGGTTAAGGGTAAGTACTCAAAACCAAGTGAAAACCTGGGCTGGCAAGTGTAATTCATCGGTTTGTCGCAAACAAAATAGGAATAAAAAAATAATATACAAGCAGACTAGTCACTGCAGGGAGGCCCCGCTCGTCCATATTACTTTTCTCTTGGTTGCGACAATGAGTTTTTTTTAAAGAGTTAAAGCTCCTCTCCAATCCTGTAATGGATAGGAGAGATTCAGTTGAATTCTTTTTAAGTTTAAAATAAATATATTTTAATAATTTGAACTATTTATTTTATTATTATTTATTTATATATTATTATTAAAAAAATTAAATTGATCAGATATCGTTAACTGGCTTAACCAATCACATTTGTATTAATAAAAAAATACTATAATATCTATTTTATTATTTATTTTATTAATACAAATGTAATTTGTTTTAATAGTTAACGGCATCTGATTAATTTGATTTTTTTACAGTAATAATATATAAATTAAAAATAATAAAATAAATAGCTCAGATAATTAAAATGCATTTATTTTAAATTTGAAAAAAGTCCAACCGAACCTCTCGAATTGGAGAGAAGCCTCACCCTTTTATAAATGTTATTAATAAATTAAGTGAGGTTATTCACATTGATGTGGGTGTTTCACCTTAAGATCAAAGGGGAGTTGTGCTCAATAGGTTATTCACATTGATATGGGTGTTGTATTCTCTTATATATATTTTTTGAACAGTTTGTTCATTACGTAGAATTTGTTGAGTTTGTAATGCATGTAAAACATAAAATTGATTAGATATCTACAAATATGTGATCAAAAAATATTTGTTTAACTATTTTTTTTCTTACAATTATATTTACCATCCAATTATTTGTAAGAAAATATAATCTAATTTCATAGCTATAGATTTCGAATTAACTTTATTTTTTTGCATAAACAACAAACTTGACAAGCTGTGTATAATAAATGAATCTAATTAGAAAAATATATTCAAAAATTACACCTATTGAGAGCATAGTAGTATGCTGTCCCTCAGAATACGCACCTCAAATATTTCATCCGACATTAGCGGGGCATAGTTAATTGAATTTTTTTGTTATACATTATTTACGAATGAAGATAACATAGCATCAATTACGGTTTGTGTCCTCACTAAAAACAAAAAAATATTACCAAAACATTATTTTTATATTTTCCCCCTATTATTGTATATGTCCTTCTAAAAATATAAATTAACTCTAGTACTCTTATATTTTATAGTTTTTCTTTTATTATTTTATTTGCGACTCTATAAAATTATATTATACCCTTAAGGATATAAGTAACAAACAAAATTGACTTTCCATTTTACAACTTTATTTTTTCTATCTTCGTTTCGGCTTTCTTTTTTATGGAACATAAATATAAATTCGTCGTGATCAATTATAAAATATACTTTTAAAGTTATTATAATAAATGTCTAAGCTTTATATACTTATGTAAAAGTGTGTGTTATAAATTATTGTGCTGTGTTATAAATTTTATATTTATCAAGTGTGAAAAAAAATCTCTTGAGAAAAAAAAATCTCCTTGTGTCTCCTTTATGACATGCCAAATAAATATTTAAATAGTATTAACCATATTAGTGTCTTTGTCAACGAGAAGCCAAATATCTTCAAACGAGATTACGTCACATAGCATTTAATTTTGTAGTTTTTATGCAAGTCAATTTTTATATTCAAAAATTTAGAAATACATATTATTAATTTTTTAATGGAAACTATTATTAATTTTTAAAAAGTAAGGAATACATATACTTTAAGGATAAAATTGATTACTAGTATAGGATTGGTAAGATTAATAATAAAGTGAGATTTTTATTAAAATTAATAATAAGATGACATTAAGAGTAAGAAGTGAATTACATATTATTTGTTTGTTTTAGAGAGTGAACTTTTTAATAATATGTTTGTTTTGTTCGATATTAGTAGATTAAAAATGAAATTAGTTTTTAAAATTACATATTTTTTCTTCAATTTAAAGCATGCTTGGAAATGAAAAGAGAAAATAGTAGGGATAAGTAACACGCAAGTCTTACATATTTTTTTAATACTATGGGATAATAAATGAGATTACATATATCATGAGATTATTTGGCTCGTTTTTTGTTAAAATGAGATAAAATATGAGATAAGAGTTTAAGAATCAATTTTGGTTGTTGAATAAATAGATAAGGTAATCTAAATGGGGGAGATAAGTTATCCTAAAGGTGGGATGAGATTCACGATACCATGAATTCTTCAATATTAGTCTTCCATATAGGAGATTAATAGCTCAATTCAGTGTAAAAAAAACAAACGTAGTGCTAATTATACGATGAGACAAAATCTAAAATGAGGGTTTCATATATTTTTTAATCTAATTCAAACCTTTTAGTTTGACACAACAAACATGTCCTTAAGATTAAAATTTTAATCCCATAGTACAATCAAACAATTACAAGATTATTAGTAATATTAGGTCCCTTGATATCCTAATCAAACATAATTTAAGAGTAAAAAATTGCTAAATTCAATGCAATTCTTACAAAGTCAGACGTATTTATGGGGAGGCAGACTATGATCAACACTGCTTTAAAATAGTTGATTCTATGAATACTACTTCTAATTAGTTGATTATATGAATACTGCCTATAGATAGTTGATTTAATCACTTTCAAAGGGTTCATAGGTCTTATTTGGACAAATATATATAATAATTGTAATTTTCTTGGTCAATTCCCAATTTGATAACATGATGCTCATAAAATATAATATGATCGAATCTTTGCATTTTAATGTATAACCACAAAGGTCAAACACAATAGAGTATATATAATGAGTTAGATTAGTATGGAAATTAAAAACTCTTTGCCTTTCATTCTAGGTAGTTGTATTTTATTGTCTAAGAGGAAGAAAAATTGTAAATACCAAGAAATAAGTTTATAGAAAAATATTTAGATGATCTTGAAAATTAATATTATAATCTTTGAAAAACTAATTATGATGGTACCCTAAGATAAGAATAGGGTTGTCTGATACTGATGTGCTATCAATTGGTCTCCCGTTATTTGAGAAGGTTATTCCAATCGAAAACTAATCCAAGACCACGGCATACTAGTTGTCTGACCAGCTGAAGCTCTGGGTAGACAAATCCCACTTATGAGACCAGGGGAGTCCTGAAAGGTCAATTCTACCGCTCTCCATTAACTGATCAGTGAAATTTTGAGAAAGCGATCTACAATTTCCTTATTAGTCAAAGATTTTCATAATGCACGGTTTAGTGGCGTGTGCCTCACACAAACTGAGCTCTTTGTGTAAAGTTAGGTCGTACAGATGTAACAGTTTGCATAAAGCATATTTGACACATGTAAGGAGCATTAGATAAAAAGACATAAAGAAAAGCAAGGTAGTTAAGATTTTTCATCTAGTCGATCAATTTAACTTTACCTTCACTCCAATGAGAATTCTAATTTAAGTGTCAAAGATGCGTTGGCCGGTACCACGTTGGTGCCTTTCCTAATGATTTTTGGTAAATGTAACAAGCATTTAAAAAATATATTGGATGATCAAGAACAGAACACCAATATCAAATCATTTTATATTCTAAAATTTGCTATTTTTATTTACTTATTACAAAGTTCTTGAATTTATTATAATAATATGAAGCAGCTCATAAAGTCAATTAAGGATAGCATTCCTTCCTAAATGGTTAATCACAAATTGAATCGTTCCACAGCCCAAACCTTTGAGAGAGTATATAAATCAATCGCTAGTGAAGAAAAATTGGACTAGTTAATAAGTTGCGTTGCAATCTTAATCACAATGATGTTATTAAAAACTTAGTCCCTGTTTGACATATATAAAAAGTTGATTTTTTTATAAAAGAAATTAGCTTCTAAACTAGTTTGTTTGGCATCTCTTAAAAGTCTACCAACCATTTTATTTATTATTTTAAAAAAATTATTAAGTTTTGTCACTAATAATTAAATTAAAAAATTATTTTACAACATAAAATAATATAATATTAAGTTTCTTTTTATAAGTAATCAACCGTAAAAAAAACTCTGGATCCATGTACAACCCCTCCCTATACACCTTACACTAATTCTCTCTGATTATATTTAGCAAATAAGTAAAAAATAAAACTTGAAACCTTCACTTCCTTAAATGTATATGTTATCAACTCATCTACTATTTATTTGTGTCAAGTTCATTCTGTTTGTTTTGTATTATGAAACATATTGACGAAAGATTACAAATTTGAATACACATATTAAAATCATTTACCACAAAATATAAAAAAACCAATTATAGTGAATAATTTAATACTAATTAATTATAAATAATATCAATCAACTAAAGAAAAATAATGTGTACTAATTATTTGACTAAATTTACTAAACAAGAGGCAATTTCATTGAAATAAAGTTTAGGCATAATCAGTTTGTTTTTAGAGCAAAATTTTTGACCAAATTTACTTTGAATTATTAGTTTATTTAATTTAACAACAGATAAATTTTCATACTGAATGATATAATATTGGCCAATTAAGTAGGTTAAATTAAGAATACATATTATTATTTTTGAATATTTTTAAAATATTAAAATCGAAAGTTTTTTTAAGAAATACATTGAATATATTTTTAAAATATGTTTCCAAAATTCATTCTAAAAAAGTCCATTGCATTCAATCTATTTTTTAAATTATAAATATATTTTAATTAAATAAATAGTCAAACATAGCAACAAGTTAAAATTGTGGTATATATTTTTACGTAAAAAAATATAATTACTTGTCACTATTGCAGACTATAGTATTAAGTTAAATAAATTAAAATTTTAGTAAAAATTAAATATTCGTTACTAAATACAATTATACATTTTATGACAACAATTTGCATTGCCACATAAGGTTGGTCTAATTAAATTAAGTGATAAATCAAATATCATCTCTAATAATTACTTTTTAATCATAATTTCTTCGTTATCATTAAAATTATTGTCACTAAAATATTTTTGGCGCCAAATGTGTTTTTTGCAACACATTTAGCAATAAAGTTTATATGACAAATAAAAAATCTATTGATAAGCTTTTCCAATGAATCACATAATATTACCTTGAACAAAGATTATATTTATATAGTTTTTAGGTTGCAGTTAGTTCCATTAACAAATCTCACCCACTTAGGCTCGATCTGTTACTTAACTTTTCACAAAAAGTGTAAGTAAATAGACATACGAAAACGTAACAAAAATATGAATTAAGTACCTTCAATTATAATTGTTCAGGTGATGGATCACATGTATTTTTGTCAAAAATTAAGTTAAGAATCTCTCTGTTTTTATAGCCAATAAAACTCTTCCATCAAAGAGTACCAATGGTATCTGTTCATAGTAGATACTTATTCACAAATATATTTGATTTTTTACCAATAATTTTATATATAATAGATTTATATTTTTATTTACCACTCATTAAATAATATAAATAATTATAAATACTTATGTTGGCCACAATTAGATTTTCTATACCAAAGAAATTCTTACATTCTTTCACTTGGACCATATGGGACTTTAATCATTTAATAAGTGATAATAACTGAATATGGTTATTATACTACATGTGTCATCTATGATGAAATATTTTCACTCAAATAACGAACTCTACACATGAATCGTGGCGGTTATATTATTATAAGTACTTCATTTTATGTATTATAATGTATAGTATTATCTAAATGTATACTTTACGAGATACTTTAACTTTATGAATGTGCTACAAGTTATCTATTCAGGTTTCATTTTATACATTCCAACGGATAAACTTATACAAAATTTTATGTGCACGCTTACTTTATTTTTTAAGAATTTTCAAATTCTGTATAAAATGAGCTATTAATAAGAGAAATTAAATACATAATGGCTAACAAGTTCCATAAGTATCAAATTATCATTGTACTGTATTATCGACAATCTTATAGTCATGATATCCTTAATCATTAGCCAAATGCTTTATGCTCAATAAATACTTTCTGTTACTCAACATTCTCTATTCTAATGAGGTACTCTATGTCGATAAATTTTTTTGGCATTTATTCTTATTATTCTTAGAGTACAAAATTATAGAAGAATTTTCATAAGATTTTTTAATGGTCTCGACAAAAAATCGACAATCTTAAGACGCATAATGTCTGTGTTATAAGTTCATAACTTCAAGTTTGAACAAACAAATAATTCCTAATGAATAATCAGCTTATAGTTCTTGATCTTAAAAATAAATGTACATAATTACTTTAGTTGTAGTTTTTAATTATTTTAACTGAATTTACTCGTTCATAGTAGGTGCCACTATATATGCATAATTACACAATAACAAAAGTTAATTCAAATATAGTCAACCCCAACAAATACTTAAAATAGAACTTCAACCGCATTAAGAACTATAAAAATAGCATTTGCTCCCACTAACCTTTAGGTGTTTACATTAATCAATAATGGTAAATTCATATTATTTTTTATTGATGATAAAAAGCTTTCATAAAAAATAATATTTCTTTTCTGACTAGCATAATCAGAAATATTTAATACCGAAATCAAAATTATTAAACCTTAATACTGCAATAACCAAGAACATAAATCTTAATGTTATAAAAAATACGCTTTTGTCTAAATTAACCAATGTTAATTTAGTAATAAATTCTAGCCTTCCTACTGGTAGAGATTGTTGGTTATTCATGAATTTACTAGAAAGCTTTACTAATAAAACTAATAAATAATAAGCACTTAAAAATAAAAATTTTCATATGTGCAGGTCTAGAAAAACTTTAATTTCAATACTCAAATTTATTCTCTTATTTCAACTAAATCACAATAATAACAATTGCCCTGTAGAGCTAAGCATATTATTTTTTTGTGAATTAATTGCCACTATGATACACATTATTTATGAATTTTTTTTGTGAATTTTTTTTGTGATTTCTATCATGTCTTAAGATATTCTTAATTAATTTATTTATTTATTTTATTTATTAAATACAATCAGTTTTATGTAATAGTTAAATAGATCAGTATACATATCTTTTGCAAAACGAAAAAATAATTTAGTCTAACAATATGCGGACATTTATTATGATAATTTTTGCTTGTTTGCATATTTAAAAGAAATTTGTTCAGATGTTATGTTTATTTTTCAAATCAATATTTTTAAGATTGATTTTGTTCAATTACATGAGCATTTATAATTAGACTCATGTATTATGAGACTTGTGTAATTTTTATTATTTCTGGTTGAAGCAACATTGGTAGAATAATTGTGATAGAAGACCATGTACATTTGTTATTTTTGTTTAATGTTCAAACTCATACTATATATGTTTGATATCATTTTTAAGTAGTGAATATTAAAATGACTTAAAAATAGTCACGCATCTTAAGATAGGATGGTAATAACATAAAAAGAATTTACATCAATATTCTTTTAATATAATAGATATATATTCTTTATATATCATTAATTAAATAATATAAATAATTATAAATATCTATGTGGGCCACATATAGATTTTCTATACCAAACAAATTCTTACAAAAAGTTGAAAATTTAAAAGCCAACATAGTTTTGTTTGAAAAAAAATCACAAAAGTTAAAAGATAAAATCAAAATGCTAGTACTTAAAATATTAAATCCGAGCTCCCATTATATTTTAAAAAATAATAATACTTTTAGTTGGTAATTTATTTATCACTAATGACAATTATGTATAGTCGTTATAGTCAATTATATGATAATATAAAAATACAATATAATTAAATTTAAATAAAAAGATGAAAACATTTTACTTTAGTCAACTAATTTTTAAAAAGTTAACGTAAAAATAATTTAATAAATCAATTGCTTTAAATATAAACAAGATTTTGACTAAAATAAAAAAATGTTTTTAAATTAATTATCAATCAAAGCCTTAGTAAATTAGTATAATATACCTTTGGGGTGGGCCTGCTATGACGGTCGGTGCGGCCAATTTCAGGCTCACTTTCAAACCAAATATCTTATAAGACTTAAAAAAAAAGGAGTTAAATTAACTAAAAATTAATAAGTTTGTGACATCAGCGATCCAAATTATTCTTTGCATGGCTTGACCATTATATGATATATATATATATATATATATGAAAAGAACTAATTACAAATTGATTATTTTTCTTTACATCTTTTTAATATTAATATATTTTTAAAAATAACTATAAAATTGTTATAATAATAATAATAATAATAATAATTTATATTACAAAATACAACACTAATGGTGTGATATTTGTTTATGTGACATATTCAAATGCTAAAATTTATTTGTACTTTTTATTTCTCTCTCCTCTCTTCTCTCTCGCTAATCAACTTTCATATTTTTTCATTTTAAATCTAATTTCTTTCTCTATGAAATTTAACTTTTCTTTTCTCCCATAAAAAGCTAGCAAGAGTGAAAGTATAAAAAATATATTTTTAATATATATACATAGCTAAAAAAATATAGTTTGTTTAATGTATTCTAATTTTGATATACATATGTTTTTGTTGTTATTTTAAATTGGAAGTAAGGCTCAATTTGTTTCAAAAAATATTATTTACATTTTTTGATATTTGGTACAATGAAAATTAAAAATCATCGGATCATATTTTCCAAATCAATTAAAAATAAGGTAAATTACAGTGACCTCCCCTGATGTTTCGATTAAATACAGTTAAACTCACTCAAATTGACAAATTATACTAACACCCATTATCATTAATTACTTTTGAACGACATTAATAAAAAAATTTAAT